>APFE031644972.1:0-12812 GCA_000404065.3 Pinus taeda
GATTACACAAAAACAAACCTCTCCAAGCAGACTGCAAGTTCACACCAACTCTACCTGCAAAAGAACTCTCACAGCCGCAACACTTGCAGCAACAAACTCTCAACACAGCTCACCTCACCTGAGCTCTGATACCAAATCAAAGATCATACACTAAACACAAAAACTTGTCTTCATTTGATGGCTGAACAGGTGTTTATACATAGCAAAGAACTTTCTGGAGTCAGTGGCTTCCCCAGGAAGCTATCCAGCTCCGCCGAATTCTAGAAGAAGCTAGACGCATCATTTAATGGTGGTGGTTAGAATTACTATTATTTTTCCAACATAATGGACATGTAAAATCGAAAATGAGAGTCTTCCCAAGCTTAACCAAAAAAAAAAATTATAAAAAATATTAAATTATTTACCAAAATAATTAAAATATTATATTTGATCTAAGATTTTGTGATTTATAATTATTTTTGTGATCTAAGACTTTTGTGACAAACTAAATACAATAAAATGAAAATTAAATAAAGTTAATTATTTTCGTTTGCTTATATTTAATTATTAACTTTCTAAAGTATTACATTATGTTTATCTGTTATATTGATGATGATGATGGTTAACGTTCACTGAGACCAAAATTTGGTCTATCGGACCTAAATAAACAAGTTATTTAGTTTGATTTAAGATCTTATTCCTATGCTCAAAAAGCTTGGAGAGAAGCCTCTCGAGCTCACTATAATTTTGACATCGTAAAAGGCTAGGAAGGTCAATATTGCAACAAAGATTATGAAACTGAGCTATAATGTGGTTGTAAACGAGGCACTCTAAGAGGAAGTGATTTTCATCCTCGATGTTCATATTCTCATAGAGATGGGAGATCCTTTCCATCCATGATGTTTTAGGAACTACCCAACGACCCGTTTCACTATGGAGCTCATGAGAGTTCGTTCTAATCTTGGCCATATTAATTTTCTTCATTGAGCTAGTTAAAACAGAGAGATACTTTTGATATTCTAGGGTGGGGTTGATGACTTCCTTATAATATCTTAAGTTTCTTTTAGCTGCTAAATCTTTCTCACACCACATTTTTTCTTTGAACTTAGAAGTAACAATATTTTTAATGTTATTAATGTTTTGCAATGCAGCGTTCTTGTCGATCTCCCAATGGTTTAACCAGGCCTTGGTGCCTTTATACCAACCTCGCTTGAGCCTTAGGTGGCTTTGGCTGGAATTTAAAGCTAGCTTAGGAAGTCTATGGTCTCCTTTGTTATATTGAGTTTATGCTTGTACAACAGAAACCTAGTCATAGCTAGGCTCTCAATAGGGGAAAGACCCACTTCTATAAAGAGAGTAGGATAGGGTGTATTGCTTTAAATTTTGAGGTTATATGCTATAATACATTTATGGATTTTCTCCACCTTTCTCCAAAATTATCTAGAGATGTTGCAACCCCAAACCTCACATCCATATAAGATAAATAGGAGTGACTAAAGTTTTCAAAGAGGAACTATCTTTCTATCCCATATGCATTATGAGGTTTTTGTCGTTTTACAATTCTTTTCAAGACCAAAATAAGTTTTCCAACCCGCTCATTAATCCTTTTCTCAATGCATAGTTCCCAGTTGAGCTTGTGGATGAATATCAATTTCCTAGGTACTTGTAAGAAGACACTTCCTCCAAAGTTACTATTGCATACATAAAATTAGCAATAATGTCCTTCTGGATTTTTGATAAATCATAACATTTTGTTTGTTTAGTGGGGGGGGGGGGGGGGGTTTTTTAACTATCATACCCATGGTAAGAGCAGAAATCCTTAATAGTCTAAGTTGCTTATCAAAGATTAGTGGGCACCTGCGAGAAGAACAATATTGTTAGCATAGAGAAGAAGGATGATGACTATCCCAGCTAAGATCGTGCCAGCACAACCTACTTCCTCTAAACAACCTTCTAGCTTGCCGATGTAAATGCCAAATGGCGTAGGGGAGAGGGGGCAACCTTGTTTAACTCTGATGTTACACTTAATATCTTTCGACCAACCCTCATTGCTCTTTAACTTGGCAATTGCATTCTCATATAACCTTATAACGGCAGCTCTCAACTCGAAAGGAACCTTTATCTCTTCTAATCTATTCCATAGGTTGTTTCTAGGAACCGTATTGAAAGCCTTTATAAAATCCACAAAGCAAAAAAAGAGATTGGATTTATCATTGCGACATTCCTCCATAATGATCCTAAGCATAACGAGGTGGTATGTTGTTTAGTGTTTCCTTCTAAAACCCACTTGGTCTTTAGCCTGCTTACCTTCACTTTCAAGTCATATGCTCAACAAATTTTCCAAAATAACACCATATAACTTGGATAAGAGAGGGATGATCGTAATTGTTTGATAATTAGAGGGGTTCTTTGTATCCCCACTTTTAAAAATAGGGATAATGAGGCTTTGAGTCCATGGTTTAGGGAACCCTTTCTTGACTGCTTGATTGAAAATCTTGTGTATGTGGGGGATGAGGACAAGACCTCCAATTTTTAAGATTTCTGCTTGGTAACCTTCAATATCCTTAACTTTCCCATTTGCCATGCGTTTAACCCCAAAATCAATGTCTTTTAATGAGAAAACTTATTTCATTTGAGAAGGGTTTCAAAATTATCCATGACATTTGGATATTCATAAAGCTTTTTAAGATAGGAATTCCAGTCGTGTAAAGCAATTTTATTATTATCTTTAGTTTTCCTAGTTAGAATATGCCTCCAGAATTTCTTAGGAGCTATCTTAGAGAGGTGTAAGAGATTCTCTTCTCGTTTACGAATATACTGCCTTTTTTAATTTTAGTTAGGGCTTTTTATCTTTTTATCTTGCCAATTTTAAGAGATTCATCAACAACTCCTTAATTCTTCTCCTCTCATTTTTACAATCTTTGTCATACCATGGGTTGGTATTGCAATTTCTTTTATTACTTGAAACTTCAATTGCAAACTTGTTAAAAGAATATGAGAGGGTTGTAGTAAATTATAATAGAGGTCTTCTATGTTATCTATACTAGATAAAGGAAGCAAATTAGTTTTTAATTCATTTAGAAAGAGATCTTTTTTATTTCTATCAAAGATTAAGTTATTTTGGCTATAAGGATTATCTTCTATGGGGTCTCTATGCATGACAAAATTGAGAGTTATAAGTAAAGGCTTATGAGAAAAGTTAGGCTCGTGGTCGTTTTAGATGTCAAAATTTACTATTTCGTTGTATAAAGGGAGATTGAAAATAACATAGTCTACCACGCTGCTACCAAGTCCATGGATGCAAGTCATCTGGCCTGAATTGGGCCACTTCTTTAGACCGTTGTGATCTTGAGCACTACAAAGCTTGACTAGCTCCGACCCAAACAAATTCTCCCCGAGGTGTTCAGAGCTCCTTTTGTACCGGTTAGCCAGAGTAAGGTCTTCATCTAACCAAAGAGGATTAGGGTTGTTAGAAGAATAGCTTGGTTGCTTGAAGTTTGAGCATTAAAGTCACCCATTAAAAGGATATTACCTTCATTCCTTAGGCTAGAAATATCATTCTCTAAATCATTGTAAGGACTATTTTTATCTAGATTATTTTTCTTATAGAAGTTAAAATTGATGGGGGGGAATAACAAATTGCTATGTCGGTCTTTTTATCATTAATGTCAGTAATATCTATCCAACTATATTGGTTGTAAGGGTCGTTTTTGTAAATCCTAACATGCGGGGAGATGTTCTTCTTAATGTAACAAGCTATAACCCCAATGCCTCTACGGGAGGATCGCTTGTTCCAGGTAGACCATAGTGCAAAGCCATCTACAAGGACCCTAGATTCATTGTTCTACCAAGTTTCAACAAGAAATATAATATCAAAATCATTTGAAATCTAACTTAGATTGCCGCCTTTGTTCCATGGAAAGCCCCGACAATTCCAAGAAAGAATCCGGAGCATGTTGAATTGCTATTTATTACTATCTTTTTGGTTTCTATCTCAAATAACAACTTTTCTATTTATGATTATTGGCCATTTTCCTTCCTTCCTAGCTTCTTTTATCTTTTGAACCTCCTTTCTTAATTATGCTTGATCTTCTGGAATGAGATCTTCATTTATAAATATTCTCGTTCCTTTTAGACTTGAGGTTTTACTAAGTATGTCATACTTATGGTCAGTAGAGCTCACCTTTATTCAGATCAACCTCTGTTTATTCTCAGTTAATTTCCCCAACCTTGTTTCTTCTGTGAGACACATTGTTTCAATTTGTAATCTATTATGTAATTTTGTCTGGGTTATGGTTAAAGTATCTTCATCTACCTCCTCTTTCAAACCAAAGATTATAAGGTTCAAGGCCCTTTTGTTACGCTCATGGTCTAATTCTATCAATTTTTTCATTTCATCTTTAATTGGTTTGATATATAATTTACCTGCCATACTATTTAGGGTGAGGCGGCTATTAACTTTTTCTTCTAGTTCTTTAATCGTGTCCTTCATTTTAAGACTCTCTAAAGTATCAACATCTCCTTGCTAGGATGTTTAGTTCATATCTTGGTTTTGTTTTTTATAAATTGTAACCTAGTCTCCATTGCCTCTATTTTATTCTCCAATAGTTCTATTTTATTTTCTATTTGTTTTTGGATCTTGTCTTCAAGAGACGTAAATTTATTTTTCAGCATGGCTTCTAATTCTATTTGTAGCTTGACTTCTCTTTCTTCTCTACTTTTCTCTAAATACTCTATAGACTCATAAAGGCTCTGTAAAGTAACTGTGCTAGGTCCACCTTTGGTAATCTTTGGTAGTTGTGGTGAATTATTCATATTTGAAAATATATGAGTAGATATGTATTAGAAAAAGATAAGGAATGTGTGCACCTAATATCAGCAAACAAGACCTCAGACCACACATGCCTCGGACAAACCACAACCGACGGACCAGATTGGATCTGGAAAGATGAATGGTTGAGACCGCAAAGATTGGAAACATATTTTGAAAAAGCGCACCTCAGACTCGATAGACCGTAGGAGAAATCACTTCAGATCAAACTTGGCACATTAATGCTTCTACTTCACTAGTTTGGAGAGCCTCTTAGCCAAAAGATTGAATTCTCTGTGTTTGGGATGATGCCCTAGAGATAACCAAGAATCAATACTTTAGATCTGTATATATGCGAACCCGCAGAAATGGAACGGCCATGCTAATCGAAAATCTGATATCCAGTTCGAAGGCGGAATAATCCTCACTAAGGAAGCTCAAAAGACCCCACCATTGACTGCAAACCTTCACCCAAGAAGATGGTGCAACCCAATCATTCGAAACTAAACCAGAAATTTCTTAAGAAAGCCACAATACTTTAAGTTTGAGTGGAACAATCTTAATAAGAGATGCAATTTCAAATAGTAGACCACAAGAGAAATCACTTCAGATCAAACTTGGCACATTAATGCTTCTACTTCGTTGGTTTGGACAACCTCTTAGCCAAAAGATTAAATCCTTTATGTTTGGGATGATGCCCTATATTCCCATCACTCGAATATGCTTTTATTAAAAAACTATATTCTCATCACTCGAATATGCTTTTATTAAAAAAAACAAAAAAATAATTAATGTGAAATTTATAACAATATGAATGAATGTATATGTCAAAATAATTATTATTAGTTTGCCTATACAGCATTGACACCCCCAATATAATTTGATGGTTTTTTTTTTTTTTTAACAAATTAACTCTTAATTCACATTCTCAATGGATGTTATTCAATTTTTAATATTTAAATTAAAAATATTTTTATTTAAATTAAATATATATATATATTTTTAAATAAGATAGGAAAAAGGTATTAATATAAAATTAAGTATAATAAAATTGTGTTTATAAAAGTTTAGTTATAAAAAATTCAAATATGATCTTATTTCATATTAAATTATTTAATTTTTTTCATTTGATATTTGTTGTATGTATTATGGTTATCATAATATTTGTATATATTTATATTAAACTCTTTATAAGTGTTGAGAGGGATCAATTTTTTGAGATGTAATTTTTTTTAAAGTGTAAAATTTTAATAAATGTTTTTACTTGGAGAGTTTTGATCTCTCTCCACAATTGATAAATCCCAGGTTCATATGAATCTATTCTAGTTACTTATATAGATGACGTGTATCAATTCCATGCTAAACATGAAAAAGTAACACCTAGCCTTTATCTTGAGACACACACTAATAAAATGTTTTAACCATCATTCTTTTCCATTTATTGTAACATACCCATAAGTTAAAAATATATCATCATATTTAAAAAAAAAAACAGTAATTAAAAACATAACTGTGTATAAATTCAACGTTAATACCAAGATTGTAATTATATTTAATTCAACGTGCAGGGTTAAACACAGGTGTTATTGGTTATAATATAGTTTACTTAACTAAATTCCGAGCTTGGTCCAGCACGACATATCGTTCATAAATGTATTTACACTTTAAAAACATAAGAGGAGGCTTTTATGAGACACTTGTCCCTTCATCATTTTAAAAGAGTATGTATGTGCTTTGGCATTTAAACCTGACTGCATAGTTGTCTGACTTCTAAGCGTTAACACCACGTTACCTGATCTCACACAATGCATTAATAAATTGGCTGTTAATTTTGCCTAGGTGGAGACCTTTCCTTGCTGGAGCCTTTATGGCAGTACCACTCCATTGTTGTCCTCAAGACTAGCTTCAGATTGATGACTCTCCTTTGTTGTTTGGATCACATGGTGGAGATGACTTCCCAAGTTTCTATGCCTTGACAAACTCGATGCATCTATGTCATTCTTTTCTTTCTGGAGTTGGAGACCGCAGCTCAGAAGGGTTTTGCCTTACTTAGGTGCTCATGGGTTCTTTCATTCGAAATGCACTGTAAAACTGTTTGTTTTTGTCGAATCATAGCTTTTGACTGTCTCTAGCCTCTATGGCAAATGTATCAACCTTTGGTTCAACATTCTTCCATGTCGAGGGTTTGCTCCAAAGTTGCTTCATCAGGTAATGTTCATGGTTCTTGACTATTACTCTATATTATTTTCCTATGGATGCCTTTATATGACCTCTAATTTCCTTTGGCTTCTTAGCAAGTGTGGTGGCCTTTGTTTTGATACTTTGTTGTGACGAGGGTTTGCATAAGAAGCTTCAGCTAGGCAATTACTGAAATGCTTTTCCATGATTTCGCATGCAACTCCTTTTTTATCATTCATTTTGCTTTCACCTATTAATAAGATTACTCCTCCCAGTTGGGGTGGAGGGTTTTACAGGTATTCATATATTGTGTGGTATGTGGGTGGGAGATCTTTCTTGGACTGCGTTAAATCTCCTTCGGATACTACATTTCTTAAGGTTTCTTATAGTTTGCGGTTTCAGCTCCCATAGGGTTCTGTTCGGTGTATACATAATTGTTTAATTATCGAAAGTACTAGACAAGTCGGCCCTTAAGGGTGACAAGCGGTGGCATAATCTACGATGGGTTTCCTCTATGAAGATTATTGTTTAGGCTATGAGTTTTGAGAGCTTCTTCCACTATATTTTAAGTGAATATATATTTTTTGTTTATTTTGCCAGAGGGATTTCAATCCGACCTATCCAATTCTAATATTGGTTAGCCAGTTGTGTAGTTGTTTTTCTGAGAACCTATAGTTCTTAATATTATAATTTTCATTACGACAATGTAATGTGTCGTGCTATTTAAATGTTTAGCATTCCCTTGTTCTTTTGTTTCCTGTTAATATAGCTTAGCAACTTTAGTTATCGTACTAATTGCATTGATATGGTAAAGGGTATTTGCCCAAACCGTGAGGGTAGTATAATGAGATTCTTTAATCATGTCGCTTATTGTATATCTCGTTTTTATTACATCTATTGTTTCATTTATTCTATTTCATGAATATTGAATCAATATGTTTATACCTTAATGCTTGTTTTGCTTTGTCCCTATTACTCAGGGTTTAGCAAGGGTTTTAGTATTCTATTGTTCTTCAAAAGAGGAAATTTTTGTAGTTTATATTCATTCTCTCACAGCTAGATTCAATATTGAATTATACTAGTATAAAGCTATTTTCCAATATTGAAATATGCTTATTTTAATTCTGCTATATGTTCTTTAATAAGAACATTTAAAAATTATTTCCAATACTGAAATATACTTGTTCAGTTCTACCATATATTCTTAATAAGAACTACTAAATTTCGATGGTAAATTCTTTTACCAGTTTAAATGTTATTTCCATTAATCCATTAATTTCCACATTCTAATACAATGGCCTACACATATATTTATGTAACAAAGCATAGCATAATTCTGATTACTTTAAGGAAATTTCACTTATCTGGTCCAAGCTTTCGAGACTTAGCTTGCAAATAAACCTTGCTGCTCAATATTTTACCTCCCAACCTTAAGACTAATACTTCCTGTAGTCTTCCCCTGAGTTGTCTTGTACACAGGAACTCTTTCTTATTTTTCTAATATGAGATCTTAATTGTCTCACAACTATATGGTCCACACCAGATGTAGTTACCTGACCTAGCTTGACGAGACGTTGCTACTAGACATAGACTCTGCCTGACATCTCAACACAGATTATCATTTTTCTTTTGTCTTCTTTTTTTTCTTCTCCTTGATCTCAGATACCCCTATCAACTTGATCTTTCTTCAGTAAATACCCAAGAAATCAGATGTTGCTACCAGACATAGCTATAGAACTCTACGTGACATCTCATCACAGATTATCATTTTTCTCTTCTTTTCTCTTTTTTCTTCTCCTTGATCTCAGATATCCCTATCATCTTGATCTTTCTTGAGTAAATACCCAAGAATTAGTTAGGGCAGATAATTGTCTCCCTAACTACTTATAAGTAAAAACAAAAACAAAAAACAATATTTACAAATAACTATTAATTCATTTTCTGCATAATTAATCTAAGAAATAGTTTTATAATTAAAGAAATAACAAATTATTTGGTTTGCAATAAATTGAATATTTACATAATTTAGAGATATCACATTTATTTTACATATTCTATATCTATTTACAATAAATCTTTTTTACTATTAAAATTTTTATTCAAATATTATATATAAATTATAAATTTCTATATTACAATTCTATATTTATTTACAATAAATATTTCTAATTATTATATATTTATAATTTATTGTCATTCCAAGAATTACAAAATCTTCCATGTTATATTAAATTAAAAATAAATCTCTCTTTACAAAATTATTGTATATATATTTATATTTATAAAAATAAAAATTCAAATAAGCATCATTTAAATAAATAAATAAATAATATCACAGTGGTTGCCTTGGCGACTCGTTCCTCTCAGAAAATAAAAAATACAATAACTTAATCATTTCAATTCGTTCAAAAAATTCCATATTCAAACCAATGCCTATGGAAATACAAGGTGTTCTCCATTGTAAAAGGAATATACATGTCATAAATGGATATAATTCTTTGGGTAGGTTTAAATGGATAAACTTGTTGAGATGGGTTTTAATTTCAAATAGATAAATAGATTGTATATATAAATATTTAAGAAGAGTTTTGTGAGAAAATATAATAATTTATTATCTAGACTAGAAAAAGCAACAAAAATTCTCTCGGAAAGCTAAACACCAGTACTTTGGGCAAAAGTATAGATTTGAGCTGCAGAAACTTGCAAGCTTTTCCATTATACCATCATGTGCGGGTGGTGAAACAAATGAAATATCATAATTGTTGGGTTAGGTGCTTTGGGTTGGGAGGAACATGCATATAGTCACATTGATATTTGAGTCTATAACTAGTTGTTGGCTCTACAACTATTTGTTTTATAGTAATGTTGAACTAATATCAACATTTTTTGGGTATTATTTTACTGGGAAAAAATTTAAATCAAATATATTTTGTTTTAGGGTTAAATAAGATAAAAAATACCATACTTTTATTAAAAAATAAAATAACAATAAAAAATAATATAAATAATAATTATTTTTTAAACATTAATGTAATATACCCACAAATTAATTTATGTGTAATAGTAATTTTTTTTTTACAATGTGAACATACCCTATACTACCCTTACATGTTTCTCAACGCAAATGTGTCAACCTTAATACTACCTAACGCGCAGGCATCACAATAGATATAGCTATGAATAATAATATCTTGTCATCTATGTGTGCAAATGGAAATATCTCCTCGAAGGTCAAAGTATTATCTGCCAGACTTATTGCTGGTAACGCTGGCTCCTTACACTTGGCCTTGGCATTTACTTTTGCTAGCTCTGTCACGTGATGGGGTATGGTCTACGTACCCTCTGCTTCCGTGCCCTTGGGCTTCTCCTCGCATCCACAGTGTGGATGCAAGGTAGCCCATCCGAGGGCAGAGTTGACTCGATATGCATCTACCTGATTAATCGTTCCATTGAGGTTATCCAAAACATTTGTCTTCGGCCTTGCTACAGCTCCATCCTCCTTCCTGGTGCCGAACACGTTCAAAACCTCTTCTTGTCTATGAATGGTGACGACTCTAATGCTTTTCCGAGCTCCGGATTGATTTGGACCTGGTTTTTAAAAGTGGCTGCCTTGTGGTAAGAATTCACTATGCTATCTCTAATTTTTTTTTCCACACTCTTTACTGTTTTCCTTTGTTTTCTTGTTTGGCCCGAAACTCTAACATGCTTCAGGCTTGTCTTTGTTTCTGTGGACGAGGAATATGGGTCTTTCTCTAGCAAGATATGCATGTGTGCGGGTGGAGCTGCCTAGCTTCGGGGTCCTATCCTCTTATTGCTCGGCTAACAGGTAAGTTCCTATGAACACCGCATTCTCTTTGTTAACTTAAACATTCTGTTGCAAGAAATGAAGGGTTCTTTTCTTTTTTGGTTAGTAATGGCCCTCAGGCCCAACCCCTTACCGATTCTCCTCTTTGCTTATTGTACAGAGTTATGGCAGGACTTATGCCTGGCAGGTTTGGCCAACTCCTATAAGGATTGGGAATCCTTCCCTCGAAATGGTTTTTCCGAACTGTTAACCATGCTTTTTGACGAGCCCTTGAGCTCTCTTATGCATTTGCTATGTAATTGATCCACTGTTGGATAGTCTATTCAGGTTGTTTCCCTTGATTAATATTTTGTGGCTCACTACGGTTTCAAGGTTGACCATGCACATTTTATTTAAATATGCTCCAGTTCTTCTTTTGTTGGTCTAGGTCTTTACGACCTGAGTTCTGCTGGTTGAAAGGATGAGCGCCTTCCCTGCGACGCGTTACAATACTCCTTGATACTCTTTAATACATTAACCCTCTTCATGGTTTCATGAGTTGTTGAATTATAATTTATGACTGTGACAGTGCAATTTTCGTAAATATATATATCGTTTTGATTATTCCTCAGTTTGTTAGAGGGTTTTTCATTTCATATTGTATGGTATACTGTGTATTGTTCGCTGCATGATGGAAAAGGGTTTATGCTTAGCAGGTTTATGCGTTTTGACAATGACTACAAGTCTAGCTAGATTCTTGTTCGTATTATCCTATAGGTTCTTTACTTGAGTTTGCTCCTCAGAGCCCAGGTTTATACTATTATCCAATCTCTCTGATTTACTCGTTTCTGTATGGTGCCGAGATTTTCAAGATTGCTCTTCTTTCGTTATACATGTATATTTGTGTGTTTGCATTGCTTTCATTTAAGTTCTTATCTGCATGCAAATAAGAGCAAATAGACTCTCGTTTTGAAGTCTGCATACCCTCGCGGATGCGACTTTTCTCCTCAGAGTTCTCATTAAAGTCTAAGTATTTTTCATCCCACGAATGTTTCCGGGGTTCTAATTTCAGTTGTTAAACTTTCCTGCATTTCTTTATATTAAGGCATGCGTAGAGAGTAAAGAAAGAACCCTGTTGGTCTTTCTGTCATTTATGGAATGTATTCATTTACTATAATGACAATCTTTTTGAAACTCTGAATCTTTGGTGAGTCTCTGAGTTTCCATATTTTTCCATTATTTCTATAATCTTTGGAAAAGATTTCCTAGCAAACCACTCTTGCATTTAACTCCCAGAATTTTTAAAAAGAACAAGATACTAAACTCTTCACAAACTACTAAACTCTTGCATCATTAAAGGTTTCTTTAGGAGGACAACCATACCTCTTCTCAGTTTCCCTCCCTGGTTCCCCGTAAGAGGATCCTCCCACTCGCTTTTCACAATATAAAGAAAAAATAACATTATAAAGCTTCCAAAATAGTCCCAACACAGGGGTTTCTTTACATACCTGGAGTTCTCCGGTTGAAAAGTCGTTCCTGAAAGTCACCCGAATCTGGGTCTGCTGTCTCTTAAACCGCCCGACGATGAGATTCGTCCTTTAGGACCAAAATCTCCCCCCTTGCTTCTTGCTAGACCACAGTCTTCCGCAAGTTGCTTGTACAGCGAGCAAGGCTATCTGGTCATCACCAGACTTAGCCCATTTCTCTCCTTTTTGGATTTTTTCCTTTGCCTGTCCCTACAGTGCAGATTTTCCCTCTCCTCCCCTCCTTTTCTCTGGAAACTTTTCCAGTTAGGGGAGGTAGTTAGGGTTGCTTTCACAACAATTGTCTTTCCACCTCAAGAGGACAACTTCCTCCTTGAGGATTTTCCATCCTTTAAGGAAACACTTCTTTCATTTCATAATGAAACAAATTACATTTAACTTTTAATCAAATACTAATAACAAGTTCAGTTTATATCTACCACAGTAAATCAAATATTTACATTTTTTTTTTCCTTTTTTTTCGGGGCATTACAATTAAACAGAGTAAAAATATTATTAATTTGTGAATAAAAATATT
>APFE031644973.1:0-22578 GCA_000404065.3 Pinus taeda
AAAGAGGTCTCTCTCTCACATACAAGGCAACAAGCTCATAACCTTCCTCAAGCTCAAAAGCAATCCTCACACAACACACCAAATGCTTACAAAAAGCAGCACTAATGCACTAAGAATTCCTCAATCAAAGTCTATATGTTCCAAACTAGCTGCTCATGGGAAAAGGAGGAGGCTTATAAAGGAGAAGGAGTCTCCATGAATAGGTAAAGGATGAGCTTTCCCCCTAGATAAGTGGATGGTCAGTCGAACAGACGTGCCAGAGAAAGGATGGCAACCTCAACAATGCTAATAGCCAAGTCTGGAGTCATATGGAAGGTTGGCTGTTAGAACAAATTTGCCTAAACAGGATCAGCGCGGGTGCAAAACTGGTCTGGCGCGCTGGCATCGCAGATCAACTATAGAAGAGGTCTGGTTAGCGCTCAAGGGTACAAGCGGAGGACGCGCTATCCGTAAAATTGGACCAGCACGGAAAACACATGTGCTTCCGCGCTGGCAGCGCAACAGTTACACTAGCCTCCACCGGTCAGCGCGGTTATTTAATGAACATACGCGATGATTCATTTAACTTAGGCAAAGAGGGTTTTTAGCCATTTCAAGGAGCATGAGCTTAGGTGAATGTTGGTTTATAGCACAGTAGGGAGACTGACATGATGGCAGTGACATTTTACTGTGTAACAGTAGCTTTAATGCTTAGTCTCTCATAGTGCTTTGCAACATAGTCTCTCATATTACTTTGCAGCTTACTCTCTCGTAGCGCTTTGCAGCTTAGTCTCCCGTATTGCTTTGCAATTTAGTCTCTCGTATTACTTTGCAGCTTAATCTCTCATAGTGCTTTGTTGCTTAGTCTCTCATAGTGCTTTGTTGCTTAGTCTCTCATAGTGCTAAGTTTACTACTTAGTCTCTCATAGTGATTTGTAGGTCATAGTAGCTTTAATGCTTAGTCTCTCGTAGTGCTTTGCAACTTAGTCTCTTGTATTGCTTTGTAGCTTAATCTCCTGTAGTGCTTTACTGCATACTCTCTCATAGTCCTTTGCAGCTTAGTCTCTCGTATTGCTTTTTAGCTTAGTCTCTCGTATTGCTTTTGCGCTTAGTCTCTCGTAGTGCTTTGTTGCTGAGTCTCTTGTCGTGCTTTGTTGCTTAGTCTCTCATAGTGCTTTGTTGCTTAGTCTCTCATATTGATTTGTTGTTCACTCTCTCATAGTGCTTTGCATCTTATAGTAAATTTAATGCTTAGTCCCTCATAGTGCTTTGCAACTTAGTCTCTCGTAGTGCTTTGCAGCTTAGTCTCTTGTATTTCTTTACAGCATAGTCTCTCGTAGTGCTTTGTTTCTTAGTCTGTCATAGTGCTTGGCTACTTAGTCTCTCATAGTTATTTGTTGCTTAGTCTCTCATATTGCTTTGTAGCTCATAGTATCTTTAATGCTTAATCTCTTGTAGTGCTTTGCAACTTAGTCTTTTGTATTGCTTTGTAGCTTAATCTCTCATACTGCTTTGCTGCTTAGTCTCTCCTAGTGCTTTGCTGCTTTGTCTCTCATAGTGCTAGGTTGCTTAGTCTCTCATAGTGATTTGTTGCTCAATCTCTCATAGTGCTTTGCAACTTATAGTAACTTTAATGCTTATTCTCTCATAGTTCTTTGCAACTTAGTCTCTCGTAGTGCTTTGTAGCTTGGTCTCTCTTAGTGCTTTGCAGCTTAGTCTCTCGTATTGCTTTGCAGCTTAGTCTCTCTTAGTGCTTTGTTGCTTAGTTTCTCATAGTGCTTTTCTGCTTAGTCTCTCATAGTACTTTGCTGCTCAGTCTCTCATAGTGATTTGCAGCTCATAGTAGCTTTATTGCTTATTCTCTCGTAGTTCTTTGCAACTTAGTCTCTCGTATTTCTTTGCAGGTTAGTCTCTCGTAGTGCTTTGCAGCTTAGTCTCTCGTATTGCTTTGCAACTTAGTCTCTCATAGTGCTTTGCTGCTTAGTCTATCATAGTGCTTAGTTGCTTAGTCTTTCATAGTCCTTTGCTGCTTAGACTTTCATAGTGCTTTGTTGCTCAACCTCTCATAGTGCTTTGTAGGTCATAGTAACTTTAATGCTTAGTCTCTCGTAGTGCTTTGCAGCTTAGTCTCTCATAGTGCTTTGCCGCTTAGTCTCTAAAAGTGCTTGGCTGCTTAGTCTCTCATAATGATTTGTTGCTCAGTCTCTCATAGTGGTTTAAATCTTTTAGTAGCTTTAATGCTTAGTCTCTCATAGTGCTTTGCAGCTTAGTCTCTCGTAGTGCTTTGCAGCTTAGTCTTTCATATTGCTTTGCAGCTTAGTCTCTCATAGTGCTTTGTTGCTTAGTCTCTCATAGTGATTTGCTGCTAAGTGTCTCATAGTGCTTTGTTTCTCAGTCTCTCATAGTGCTTTGCAACTCATAGTAGCTTTATTGCTTAGTCTCTCGTAGTGCTTTGCAACTTAGTCTCCCATATTGCTTTGTAGCTTAGTCTCTAGTAGTGCTTTGCAGCTTAGTCTCTCATATTGATTTGCAACTTAGTCTCTCATAGTGCTTTGCTGCTTAGTCTATCATAGTGCTTTGCTGCTTAGTCTCTCATAGTGCTCTGCAACATAGTCTCTCGTAGTGCTTTGCAGCTTAGTCTCTCGTAGTGCTTTGCAGCATAGTCTCTTGTATTACTTTGTAGCTTAGTCTCTCATAGTGCTTTGTTGCTTAGCCTCTCATAGCGCCTGGCTACTTAGTCTCTCATAGTGATTTTCAGGTCATAGTAGCTTTAATGCATAGTCTCTCGTAGTGCTTTGCAACTTGCTCTCTCATTTTAGTTTGCAGCTTAGTCTCACGTAGTGCTTTGCATCTTAGTCTCTCGTATTGCTTTGCGGCTTAGTCTCTCGTATTGCTTTGCTGCTTAACCTCTCATAGTGCTTTGCTGCTTAGTCTCTCATAGTGCTTTGTTACTCAGTCTCTCATAGTGCCTTGTAGCTCATAGTAGTTTTAATGCTTAGTCTCTCGTAGTTCTTTGCAACTTAGTCTCTCGTAGTGATTTGAAGCTTAGTCTCTCGTATTACTTTGCAAATTAGTCTCTCATAGTGCTTTGCTGCTTAGTCTATCATAGTGCTTTGCTGCTTAGTCTCTCATAGTTCTTTGTTGCTTAGTCTAACATAGTGCTTGGTTGCTAAGTCTCTCATAGTGCTTTCAAACTTAGTCTCTCGTAGTGCTTTGCAGCTTAGTCTCTCGTATTTCTTTGTAGCTTAGTCTCTCGTAGTGCTTTGTTGCTTAGTCTCTCATAGTTCTTGGCTACTTAGTCTCTCATAGTGCTTTGTTGCTCAGTCTCTCATAGTTCTTTACAACTCATAGTAGCTTTAATGCTTAGTCTCTCTTAGTGCTTTGCAGCCTAGTCTCTTTTGTTGCTTTGCAGCATAGTCTCTCATAGTGCTTTGTAGCTTAGTCTGTCGTATTGCTTTGCAGCTTAATCTCTCATAGTGCTTTGCTACTTAGTCTCTCATAGTGCTTTGCTACTTAGTCTCACATAGTGCTTTGCTACTTAGTCTCTCATAGTGCTTGGCTACTTAGTCTCTCATAGTGCTTTGCAGCTCATAGTAGCTTTAATGCTTAGTCTCTCGTAGAGCTTTGCAACTTAGTCTCTTGTATTGCTTTGCAGCTTAGTCTCTTGTAGTGCTTTGCAACTTAGTCTCTCTTATTGCTTTGCAACTTAGTCTCTTCTATTTCTTTTCATCTTAATCTCTCATAATGCTTTACTGCTTAGTCTCTCATAATGCTTGGTTGCTTAGTCTCTCATAGTGCTTTGTTGCTCAATCTCTCATAGTGCTTTGCAGCTTAGTCTCTCTTAGTGCTTTGCAACTTAGTCTCCCATATTGCTTTGTAGCTTAGTCACTCGTCGTGCTTTGTTGCTTAGTCTCTCATAGTGCTTGGCTGCTTAGTCTCCCACGGTGCTTTGTTGCTCTATCTCTCATAGTGCTTTGTAGGTCACAGTAGCTTTAATGCTTAGTCTCTCGTAGTGATTTGCAACATAGTCTCTTGTAGTGCTTTGCAGCTTAGTCTCTCGTAGTGCTTCATAGCTTAGTCTCTCGTATTTCTTTGCAGCTTAGTCTCTCGTAGTGCATTTTTACTTAGTCTCTCATAGTGCTTTGTTGCTTAGTCTCTCATAGTGCTTTGTTGCTCAGTCTCTCATAGTACTTTACAGCTCATAGTAGCTTTAATTCTTAGTTTCCCATAGTGCTTTGAAACTTAGTCTCTCGTATTGCTTTGCAGCTTAGTCTCTCGTAGTGCTTTGCAGCTTAGTCTCCCGTATTGCTTTGTAGCTTAGTCTCTCATATTACTTTGTAGCTTAGTCTCTCATAGTGCTTTGCTGCTTAGTCTCTCATAGTGCTTTGCTATTTAGTCTCTCATAGTGCTTTGTAAGTCATAGAAGCTTTAATGCTTAGTCTCTCGTAGTGCTTTGCAACTTAGTCTCTTATATTGGTTTGTAGCTTAGTCTCTCGTAGAGCTTTACTGCATACTCTCTCGTACTCCTTTGCAGCTTAGTCTCTCGTATTACTTTGTAGCTTAGTCTCTCGTATTGCTTTTGCGCTTAGTCTCTCGTAGTGCTTTGCTACTTAGTCACTCGTAGTGCTTTGTAGCTTAGTCACTTATAGTACTTTGCTCCTTAGTCTCTCATAGTGCTTGGTTGCTTAGTCTCTCATAATGCTTTACAGCTCATAGTAGCTTTAATGCTTAGTCTCTCGTAGTGCTTTGCAACTTAGTCCCTCGTATTTCTTTGTAGCTTAGTCTCTTGTAGTGCTTTGTATCTTAGTCTCTCGTATTTCTTTGCAGCTTAGTCTCTCGTATTGCTTTGCGGCTAAATCTCTTATAATTCTTTATTGCTCAGTCTCTCATAGTGCTTTGGTACGTAGTGACTCATAGTGCTTGGTTGCTTAGTCTCTCATAGTGCTTTGTTGCTCTGTCTCTCATAGTGCTTTGTAGCTCATAGTAGCTTTAATGCTTAGTCTCTCATAGTGCTTTGCAACTTAGTCTCTCATATTGCTTTGTAGGTTAGTCTCTTGTAGCACTTTGCGGCTTAGTCTCTCGTATTTCTTTCTAGCTTAGTCTGTCGTATTGCTTTGCAGCTTAATCTTTCATAGTGCTTCGCTACATAGTCTCTCATAGTGCCTTGCTGCTTAGTCTCTCATATTGAATGGTTGCTTAGTCTCTCATAGTGATTTGTTGCTATATCTCTCAAAGTGCTTTGTAGCTCATAGTATCTTTAATGCTTAGTCTCTTGTAGTGCTTTGCAACTTAGTCTCTCATAGTGCTTTGTAGCTTAGTCTCTAGTATTTCTTTGTAGCTTGGTCTATCGTAGTGCTTTGTTGCTTATTCTCTCATAGTGCTTGGCTGCTAAATCTCTCATAGTGCTTTGTTGCTCAATCTATCATAGTTCTTTGCAGCTCATAGTAGCTTTAATGGTTAGTCTCTCATAGTGCTTTGCAACTTAGTCTCTCGTATTGCTTTATAGCTTAGTCTCTCGTAGTGCTTTACTGCATACTCTCTTGTAGTCCTTTGCAGCTTAGTCTCTCGTATCGCTTTGTAGCTTAGTCTCTCGTATTGCTTTGGTGCTTAGTCTCTCATAGTGCTTGGTTTCTTAGTATCTCATAGTTATTTGTTGCTCAATCTCTCATAGTGCTTTGTAGCTTATAGTAGCCTTGATGCTTAGTCTCTCATAGTGCTTTGCAACATAGTATCTTGTAGTGATTTGCAGCTTAGTCTCTCGTAGTGCTTCACAGCTTAGTCTCTCTTATTGCTTTGTAGCTTAGTCTCTTGTAGTGCTTTGTTGTTTAGTCTCTCATAGTGCTTTGCTGCTAAGTCTCTCATAGTGCTTTTTTGCTCAGTCTCTCATAGTGCTTTGCAGCTCATAGTAGCTTTAATGCTTAGTCTCTCGTAGTGCTTTGCAACTTAGTCTCTCGTATTGCTTTGCAGCTTAGTCTCTCGTAGTGCTTTGCAGCTTAGTCTCCTGTATTTCTTTCCAGCTTAGTCTCTAGTATTACTTTGCAGCTTAGTCTCTCATAGTGCTTTGTTGCTTAGTCTCTCATAGTGCTTTGCTACTTAGTCTCTCATAGTGCTTTGTAGGTCATAGTAGCTTTAATGCTTAGTCTCTCGTAGTGATTTGCAACTTAGTCTCTTATATTGCTTTGTAGCTTAGTCTCTCATAGTGCTTTACTGCATACTCTCTCGTAGTCCTTTGCAGCTTAGCCTCTCGTATTGTTTTGTAGCTTAGTCTCTCGTATTGCTTTTGCACTTACTCTCTCGTAGTGGTTTGCTGCTTAGTCTCTTGTAGTGCTTTGTTGCATAGTCTCTCATAGTGCTTTGCTGCATAGTCTCTCGTAGTATTTTGCAGCTTAGTCTCTCGTAGTGCTTTGCAGCTTAGTCTCGTATTTCTTTGCAGCTTAGTCTCTCGTAGTGCTTTGTTGCTTAGTCTCTCATAGTTCTTGGCAGCTTAGTCTCTCATAGTGCATTGTTGCTCACTCTCTCATAGTGCTTTCCAGCTCATAGTAGCTTTAATGCTTAGTCTCTCGTAGTGCTTTGCAACATAGTCTCTCATATTGCTTTGCAGCTTAGTCTCTCGTAGTGCTTTGCAGCATAGTCTCCTGTATTGTTTTGCAGCATAGTCTCTCGTATTGCTTTGCAGCTTAATCTCTCATAGTGATTTGTTGCTTAGTCTCTCATAGTGCTTTGCTGCTTGGTCTCTCATAGTGCTTTGCTACTTAGTCTCTCATAGTGCTTTGTAGGTCATAGTAGCTTTAATGCTTAGTCTATCATAGTGCTTTACAACTTAGTCTCTTGTATTGCTTTGTAGCTTAATCTCTCGTAGTGCTAAACTGCATACTCTCTCGTAGTCCTTTGCAGCTTAGTCTCTCGTATTTCTTTTTAGCTTAGTCTCTCATATTGCTTTTGCACTTAGTCTCTCGTAGTGCTTTGTTGCTTAGTCTCCTGTAGTGCTTTGTTGCTTAGTCTCTCATAGTGCTTTGCTGCTTAGTCTCTCATATTGATTTGTTGTTCAGTCTCTCATAGTGCTTTGCATCTTATAGTAGATTTAATTTGTTAGTCTCTCATAGTGCTTTGCAACTTAGTCTCTCGTAGTGCTTTGCAGCTTAGTTTCTCGTATTGCTTTGCAGCATAGTATCTTGTAGTGCTTTGTTGCTTAGTCTCCCATAGTGCTTGGCTGCTTAGTCTCTAATAGTGGTTTGTTGCTCAGTCTCTCATATTGGTTTGCAGCTCATAGTATCTTTAATGGTTAGTCTCTCGTAGTGCTTTACAACTTAGTCTCTTGTATTGCTTTGTAGCTTAATCTCTCATACTGCTTTGTTGCTTAGTCTCTCCTAGTGATTTTCTGCTTAGTCTCTCATAGTGCTTGGTTGCTTAGTCTCTCATAGTGATTTGTTGCTTATTCTCTCATAGTGCTTTACAGCTTATAGTAGCTTCAATGCTTAGTCTCTCATAGTGCTTCGCAACTTAGTCTCTTGTAGTGCTTTGCAGCTTAGTCTCTCTTAGTGCTTTGCAACTTATTCTCTCGTATTTATTTGCAACTTAGTCTATTGTAGTGCTTTGTTGCTTAGTCTCTCATAGTGCTTTGATTCTTAGTCTCTCATAGTGTTTTTATGCTCAGTCTCTCATAGTTATTTGCAGCTCATAGTAGCTTTATTGCTTAGTCTCTAGTAGTGCTTTGCAACTTCGTCTCTCGTATTGCTTTGCAGCTTAGTCTATCTTAGTGCTTTGCAATTTAGTCTCTCGTAGTGCTTTGCTACTTCGTCTCTCATAGTGCTATGTTGCTCAGTCTCTCATAGTGCTTTGCAGCTCATAGTAGCTTTAATGCTTAGTCTCTTGTAGTGCTTTACAACTCAGTCTCTCATAGTGCTTTGCAGCTTAGTTTCTCGTATTGCTTTGCAGCTTTGTCTCTCGTAGTTCTTTGTTGCTTAGTCTCTCGTAGTGCCTAGCTGCTTAGTCTCTCATAGTTCTTTGTTGCTTGGTCTCTCATAGTGCTTTGTAGCTCATAGTAGCTTTAATGCTTAGTCTCTCATAGTGCTTTGCAACTTAGTCTCTCGTATTGCCTTGCAACTTAGTCTCTCGTAGTGCTTTGTTGCTTCGTCTCTCGTAGTGCTTTGCTGCTTAGCCTCTCATAGTTCTTGGCTTCTTAATCTCTCATAGTGCTTTGTTGGTCAGTCTCTAATAGTGCTTTGCAGCTCATAGTATCTTTAATGCTTACTCTCTCATAGTGATTTGCAACTTAGTCTCTCGTATTGCTTTGCAGATTAGTCTCCCTTAGTGCTTTGTAGCTTACTATCTCATATTGCTTTACAGCTTAGTCCCTCATATTGCTTTGCAGCTTAATCTCTCATAGTGCTTTACTACTTAGTCTCTCATAGTGCTTTGTTGCTCAGTCTCTCATAGTGCTTTGTTGCTCAGTCTCTCATAGTGCTTTGCAACTCATAGAAGCTTTAATGCTTAGTCTCTCATAGTGCTTTTTAACTTAGTCTCTGGTATTTCTTTGAAGCTTAGTCTCTCATAGTGCTTTGCAGCTTAGTCTCTCGTATTGGTTTGCAGCTTAGTCTGTTGTATTGCTTTGCAACTTTATCTCTCGTAGTGCTTTGTTGCTTAGTCTCTCATAGTTCTTTGCAGCTTAGTATCTCATAGTGCATGGTTGCTTAGTCTCTCATAGTGCTTTGTTTTTGAATCTTTCATAGTGCTTTGCAGCTCATAGTAGCTTTAATGCTTAGTCTCTTGTAGTGCTTTGCAACTTAGTCTCTTGTAGTGCTTTGCAACTTAGTCTCTTGTAGTGCTTTGTAGCTTAGTCTATCATATTGCTTTGTAGTTTAGTACCTCGTAGTGATTTGTTTCTTAGTCTCTCATAGTGCTTGGCTGCTTAGTCTCTCATAGTGCTTTGTTGCTCAATCTCTCATAGTTCTTTGCTACATACTCTTTCGTAGTGCTTTACTACATACTCGATCATAGTCCTTTGCAGCTTAGTCTCTCGTATTGCTTTGCAGCTTAGTCTCTCGTAGTGCTTTGTTGCTTAGTCTCTCATAGTGCTTGGCTCCTTAGCCTCTCATAGTGCTTTGCTGTTCAGTCTCTCATAGTGCTTTGTAGCTCATAGTAACTTTAATGCTTAGTCTCTCGTAGTGCTTTGCAGCTTAGTTTGTCGTATTGCTTTCCAGCTTAATCTCTCATAGCACTTTGCTACTTAGTCTCTCATAGTGCTTTGCTGCTTAGTCTCTCATATTGATTGGTTGCTTAGTCTATCATAGTGCTTTGTTGCTCAATCTCTCATAGTGCTTTGCAGCTCATAGTAGCTTTAATGCTTAGTCTCTTGTAGTGCTTTGCAACTTAGTCTCTCGTAGTTCTTTGTAGCTTAGTCTCTCGTATTGCTTTGTAGCTAAGTCTCTCGTAGTGCTTTGCTACTTAGTCTCTCATTGTGCTTGGCTTCTTAGTCTCTCATATTGCTTTGTTGCTCAGTCGCTCTTGGTGCTTTGCAGCTCAGTATCTCATATTTCTTAGTCTCTCTTTGTTGCTTAGTCTCTCATTGTGCTTGGCTTCTTAGTCTCTCATATTGCCTTGTTGCTCAGTCGCTCTTTGTTGCTTAGTCTCTCGTAGTGCTTTGCAACTTAGTCTCTCGTATTGCTTTGTAGCTTAGTCTCTTGTAGCACTTTCCAGCTTAGTCTCTCGTATTGCTTAGAATCTTAGTCTCTCAAAGTGCTTTACTACTTAGTCTCTCATAGTGCTTGGTTTCTTAGTCTCTCATAGTGATTTGTTGCGCAGTATCTCATAGTTCTTTACAGCTTATAGTAGCTTTAATGCTTAGTCTCTCATAGTGCTTTGCAACTTAGTCTCTCGTAGTTCTTTACAGTTTAGTCTCTCTTAGTGCTTTGAAGCTTACTCTCTCATATTGCTTTGTAGCTTAGTCTCTCGTATTGCTTTTGTGCTCAGTCTCTCATAGTGCTTTGCTGCTTAGTCTCTTGTAGTGCTTTGCTACATAGTCTCTCGTAGTGCTTTACTGCATAGTCCTCGTAGTGATTTGCATCTTAATCTCTCGTAGTGCTTTGCAGCTTAGTCTCTCGTATTTATTTTCAGCTTAGTCTCTCGTAGTGCTTTCTTGTTAGTCTGTCATAGTTCTTGGCAGCTTAGTCTCTCATAGTGCTTTGTTGCTTAGTCTCTCGTAGTGCTTTCTTGTTAGTCTGTCATAGTTCTTGGTAGCTTAGTCTCTCATAGTGCTTTGTTGCTTAGTCTCTCGTAGTGCTTTGCAGCTCATAGTAGCTTTAATGCTTAGTCTCTCATAGTGCTTTGCAACATAGTCTCTCACATTGCTTTGCAGCTTACTCTCTCGTAGCGCTTTGCAGCTTAGTCTCCCGTATTGCTTTGCAATTTAGTCTCTCGTATTACTTTGCAGCTTAATCTCTCATAGTGCTTTGTTGCTTAGTCTCTCATAGTGCTAAGTTTAGTACTTAGTCTCTCATAGTGATTTGTAGGTCATAGTAGCTTTAATGCTTAGTCTCTCGTAGTGCTTTGCAACTTAGTCTCTTGTATTGCTTTGTAGCTTAATCTCCCGTAGTGCTTTACTGCATACTCTCTCATAGTCCTTTGCAGCTTAATCTCTCGTATTGCTTTTTAGCTTAGTCTCTCGTATTGCTTTTGCGCTTAGTCTCTCGTAGTGCTTTGTCGCTGAGTCTCTTGTCGTGCTTTGTTGCTTAGTCTCTCATAGTGCTTTGCTGCTTAGTCTCTCATATTGATTTGTTGTTCACTCTCTCATAGTGCTTTGCATCTTATAGTAAATTTAATGCTTAGTCCCTCATAGTGCTTTGCAACTTAGTCTCTCGTAGTGCTTTGTAGCTTAGTCTCTCGTATTTCTTTACAGCATAGTCTCTCGTAGTGCTTTGTTTCTTAGTCTGTCATAGTGCTTGGCTACTTAGTCTCTCATAGTTATTTGTTGCTTAGTCTCTCATATTTCTTTGTAGCTCATAGTATCTTTAATGCTTAATCTCTTGTAGTGCTTTGCAACTTAGTCTTTCATATTGCTTTGTAGCTTAATCTCTCATACTGCTTTGCTGCTTAGTCTCTACTAGTGCTTTGCTACTTAGTCTCTCATAGTGCTTGGTTGCTTAGTCTCTCATAGTGATTTGTTGCTCAATCTCTCATAGTGCTTTGCAGCTTATAGTAACTTTAATGCTTATTCTCTCATAGTTCTTTGCAACTTAGTCTCTCGTAGTGCTTTGTAGCTTGGTCTCTCTTAGTGCTTTGCAGCTTAGTCTCTCGTATTGCTTTGCAGCTTAGTCTCTCTTAGTGCTTTGTTGCTTAGTTTCTCATAGTGCTTTGCTGCTTAGTCTCTCATAGTACTTTGCTGCTCAGTCTCTCATAGTGATTTGCAGCTCATAGTAGCTTTATTGCTTATTCTCTCGTAGTTCTTTGCAACTTAGTCTCTCGTATTTCTTTGCAGGTTAGTCTCTCGTAGTGCTTTGCAGCTTAGTCTCTCGTATTGCTTTGCAGCTTAGTCTCTCATAGTGCTTTGCTACTTAGTCTATCATAGTGCTTAGTTGCTTAGTCTCTCATAGTCCTTTGCTGCTTAGACTTTCATAGTGCTTTGTTTCTCAGCCTCTCATAGTGCTTTGCAGGTCATAGTAACTTTAATGCTTAGTCTCTCGTAGTGCTTTGCAGCTTAGTCTCTGATAGTGCTTTGTCGCTTGGTCTCTAAATGTGCTTGGCTGCTTAGTCTCTCATAATGATTTGTTGCTCAGTCTCTCATAGTGGTTTAAATCTTTTAGTAGCTTTAATGCTTAGTCTCTCATAGTGCTTTGCAACTTAGTCTCTCGTAGTGCTTTGCAGCTTAGTCTCTCATATTGCTTTGCAGCTTAGTCTCTCATAGTGCTTTGTTGCTTAGTCTCTCATAGTGATTTGCTGCTAAGTCTCTCATAGTGCTTTGTTTCTCAGTCTCTCATAGTGCTTTGCAGCTCATAGTAGCTTTATTGCTTAGTCTCTCGTATTGCTTTGCAACTTAGTCTCCCATATTGCTTTGTAGCTTAGTCTCTAGTAGTGCTTTGCAGCTTAGTCTCTCGTATTGATTTGCAGCTTAGTCTCTCATAGTGCTTTGCTGCTTAGTCTATCATAGTGTTTTGCTGCTTAGTCTCTCGTAGTGCTTTGCTGCTTAGTCTCTCATAGTGCTTGGCTACTAAGTCTCTCATACTGCTCTGCAACATAGTCTCTCGTAGTGCTTTGCAGCTTAGTCTCTCGTAGTGCTTTGCAGCTTAGTCTCTTGTATTACTTTGTAGCTTAGTCTCTCGTAGTGCTTTGTTGCTTAGCCTCTCATAGCGCTTGGCTACTTAGTCTCTCATAGTGATTTGCAGGTCATAGTAGCTTTAATGCATAGTCTCTCGTAGTGCTTTGCAACTTGCTCTCTCGTTTTAGTTTGCAGCTTAGTCTCACGTAGTGCTTTGCATCTTAGTCTCTCGTATTGCTTTGCGGCTTAGTCTCTCGTATTGCTTTGCTGCTTAACCTCTCATAGTGCTTTGCTGCTTAGTCTCTCATAGTGCTTTGTTGCTCAGTCTCTCATAGTGCCTTGTAGCTCATAGTAGTTTTAATGCTTAGTCTCTCGTAGTGCTTTGCAACTTAGTCTCTCGTAGTGATTTGAAGCTTAGTCTCCCGTATTACTTTGCAAATTAGTCTCTCATAGTGCTTTCAAACTTAGTCTCTCGTACTGCTTTGCAGCTTAGTCTCTCGTAGTGCTTTGCAGCTTAGTCTCTCGTATTTCTTTGTAGCTTAGTCTCTCGTAGTGCTTTGTTTCTTAGTCTCTCATAGTTCTCGGCTACTTAGTCTCTCATAGTGCTTTGTTGCTCAATCTCTCATAGTTCTTTGCAACTCATAGTAGCTTTAATGCTTAGTCTCTCTTAGTGCTTTGCAGCCTAGTCTCTTTTGTTGCTTTGCAGCATAGTCTCTCATAGTGCTTTGCAGCTTAGTTTGTCGTATTGCTTTGCAGCTTAATCTCTCATAGTGCTTTGCTACTTAGTCTCACATAGTGCTTTTCTACTTAGTCTCTCATAGTTCTTGGCTACTTAGTCTCTCATAGTGCTTTGCAGCTCATAGTAGCTTCAATGCTTAGTCTCTCGTAGTGCTTTGCAACTTAGTCTCTTGTATTGCTTTGCAGCTTAGTCTCTCGTAGTGCTTTGCAACTTAGTCTCTCGTATTGCTTTGCAACTTAGTCTCTTCTATTGCTTTTCATCTTAATCTCTCATAATGCTTTACTGCTTAGTCTCTCATAGTGCTTGGTTGCTTAGTCTCTCATAGTGCTTTGTTGCTCAATCTCTCATAGTGCTTTGCAGCTTAGTCTCTCTTAGTGCTTTGCAACTTAGTCTCCCATATTTCTTTGTAGCTTAGTCACTCGTCGTGCTTTGTTGCTTAGTCTCTCATAGTGCTTGGCTGCTTAGTCTCCCACAGTGCTTTGTTGCTCTATCTCTCATAGTGCTTTGTAGGTCACAGTAGCTTTAATGCTTAGTCTCTCGTAGTGATTTGCAACATAGTCTCTTGTAGTGCTTTGCAGCTTAGTCTCTCGTAGTGCTTCATAGCTTAGTCTCTCGTATTTCTTTGTAGCTTAGTCTCTCGTAGTGCTTTTTTGCTTAGTCTCTCATAGTGCTTTGTTGCTTAGTCTCTCATAGTGCTTTGTTACTCAGTCTCTCATAGTACTTTACAGCTCATAGTAGCTTTAATTCTTAGTTTCCCATAGTGCTTTGAAACTTAGTCTCTCGTATTGCTTTGCAGCTTAGTCTCTCGTAGTGCTTTGCAGCTTAGTCTCCCGTATTGCTTTATAGCTTAGTCTCTCGTATTGCTTTGCAGCTTAGTCTCTCATAGTGCTTTGCTGCTTAGTCTCTCATAGTGCTTTGCTATTTAGTCTCTCATAGTGCTTTGTAAGTCATAGAAGCTTTAATGCTTAGTCTCTCGTAGTGCTTTGCAACTTAGTCTCTTATATTGGTTTGTAGCTTAGTCTCTCGTAGTTCTTTACTGCATACTCTCTCGTACTCGTTTGCAGCTTAGTCTCTCATATTACTTTGTAGCTTAGTCTCTCGTATTGCTTTTGTGCTTAGTCTCTCGTAGTGCTTTGCTACTTAGTCACTCGTAGTGCTTTGCAGCTTAGTCACTTATAGTACTTTGCTCCTTAGTCTCTCATAGTGCTTGGTTGCTTAGTCTCTCATAGTGCTTTGCAGCTCATAGTAGCTTTGCAGCTTAGTCTCTCGTAGTGCTTTGCAACTTAGTCCCTCGTATTGCTTTGCAGCTTAGTCTCTCGTAGTGCTTTGTATCTTAGTCTCTTGTATTTCTTTGCAGCTTAGTCTCTCGTATTGCTTTGCAGCTAAATCTCTTATAATTCTTTGTTGCTCAATCTCTCATAGTGCTTTGGTACGTAGTGACTCATAGTGCTTGGTTGCTTAGTCTCTCATAGTGCTTTGTTTCTCTGTCTCTCATAGTGCTTTGCAGCTCATAGTAGCTCTAATGCTTAGTCTCTCGTAGTGCTTTGCAACTTAGTCTCTCGTATTGCTTTGCAGCTTAGTCTCTTGTAGCACTTTGCGGCTTAGTCTCTCGTATTGCTTTCCAGCTTAGTATGTCGTATTGCTTTGCAGCTTAATCTTTCATAGTGCTTTGCTACTTAGTCTCTCATAGTGCTTTGCTGCTTAGTCTCTCATATTGAATGGTTGCTTAGTCTCTCATAGTGATTTGTTGATATATCTCTCAAAGTGCTTTGTAGCTCATAGTATCTTTAATGCTTAGTCTCTTGTAGTGCTTTGCAACTTAGTCTCTCATAGTGCTTTGTAGCTTAGTCTCTCGTATTTCTTTGTAGCTTAGTCTATCGTAGTGCTTTGTTGCTTATTCTCTCATAGTGCTTGGCTGCTAAATCTCTCATAGTGCTTTGTTGCTCAATCTATCATAGTGCTTTGCAGCTCATAGTAGCTTTAATGGTTAGTCTCTCATAGTGCTTTGCAACTTAGTCTCTCATATTGCTTTATAGCTTAGTCTCTCGTAGTGCTTTACTGCATACACTCTCATAGTCCTTTGCAGCTTAGTCTCTCGTATCGCTTTGTAGCTTAGTCTCTCGTATTGCTTTGGTGCTTAGTCTCTCATAGTGCTTGGTTTCTTAGTATCTCATAGTTATTTGTTGCTCAGTATCTCATAGTGCTTTGTAGCTTATAGTAGCCTTGATGCTTAGTCTCTCATAGTGCTTTGCAACATAGTATCTTATAGTGATTTGCAGCTTAGTCTCTCGTAGTGCTTCACAGCTTAGTCTCTCTTATTGCTTTGTTGCTTAGACTCTCGTAGTGCTCTGTGTCTTAGTCTCCCATAGTGCTTTGCTGCTAAGTCTCTCATAGTGCTTTTTTGCTCAGTCTCTCATAGTGCTTTGCAGCTCATAGTATCTTTAATGCTTAGTCTCTCGTAGTGCTTTGCAACTTAGTCTCTCGTATTGCTTTGCAGCTTAGTCTCTCATAGTGCTTTGCAGCTTAGTCTCCTGTATTGCTTTCCAGCTTAGTCTCTAGTATTACTTTGCAGCTTAGTCTCTCATAGTGCTTTGTTGCTTAGTCTCTCATAGTGCTTTGCTACTTAGTCTCTCATAGTGCTTTGTAGGTCATAGTAGCTTTAATGCTTAGTCTCTCGTAGTGATTTGCAACTTAGTCTCTTATATTGCTTTGTAGCTTAGTCTCTCATAGTGCTTTACTGCATACTCTCTCGTAGTCCTTTGCAGCTTAGCCTCTCCTATTGTTTTGTAACTTAGTCTCTCGTATTACTTTTGCACTTACTCTCTCGTAGTGGTTTGTTGCTTAGTCTCTTGTAGTGCTTTGTTGCATAGTCTCTCATAGTGCTTTGCTGCATAGTCTCTCATAGTATTTTGCAGCTTAGTCTCTCGTAGTGGTTTGCAGCTTAGTCTCTCGTATTTCTTAGCAGCTTAGTCTCTCGTAGTGCTTTGTTGCTTAGTCTCTCATAGTTCTTGGCAGCTTAGTCTCTCATAGTGCATTGTTGCTCACTCTCTCATAGTGCTTTCCAGCTCATAGTAGCTTTAATGCTTAGTCTCTCGTAGTGCTTTGCAACATAGTCTCTCATATTGCTTTGCAGCTTAGTCTCTCGTAGTGCTTTGCAGCATAGTCTCCTGTATTGTTTTGCAGCATAGTCTCTCGTATTGCTTTGCGGCTTAATCTCTCATAGTGATTTGCTGCTTAGTCTCTCATAGTGCTTTGCTGCTTGGTCTCTCATAGTGCTTTGCTACTTAGTCTCTCATAGTGCTTTGTAGGTCATAGTAGCTTTAATGCTTAGTCTATCATAGTGCTTTACAACTTAGTCTCTTGTATTGCTTTGTAGCTTAATCTCTCGTAGTGCTAAACTGCATACTCTCTCGTAGTCCTTTGCAGCTTAGTCTCTCGTATTTCTTTTTAGCTTAGTGTCTCATATTGCTTTTGCACTTAGTCTCTCGTAGTGCTTTGTTGCTTAGTCTCCTGTAGTGCTTTGTTGCTTAGTCTCTCATAGTGCTTTGCTGCTTAGTCTCTCATATTGATTTGTTGTTCAGTCTCTCATAGTGCTTTGCTTCTTATAGTAGATTTAATTTGTTAGTCTCTCATAGTGCTTTACAACTTAGACTCTCGTAGTGCTTTGCAGCTTAGTTTCTCGTATTGCTTTGCAGCATAGTATCTTGTAGTGCTTTGTTGCTTAGTCTCCCATAGTGCTTGGCTGCTTAGTCTCTAATAGTGGTTTGTTGCTCAGTCTCTCATATTGGTTTGCAGCTCATAGTATCTTTAATGGTTAGTCTCTCGTAGTGCTTTACAACTTAGTCTCTTGTATTGCTTTGTAGCTTAATCTCTCATACTGCTTTGTTGCTTAGTCTCTCCTAGTGATTTGCTGCTTAGTCTCTCATAGTGCTTGGTTGCTTAGTCTCTCATAGTGATTTGTTGTTTATTCTCTCATAGTGCTTTACAGCTTATAGTAGCTTCAATGCTTAGTCTCTCATAGTGCTTCGCAACTTAGTCTCTCGTAGTGCTTTGCAGCTTAGTCTCTCTTAGTGCTTTGCAACTTATTCTCTCGTATTTATTTGCAACTTAGTCTATTGTAGTGCTTTGTTGCTTAGTCTCTCATAGTTCTTTGATTCTTAGTCTCTCATAGTGTTTTTATGCTCAGTCTCTCATAGTTATTTGCAGCTCATAGTAGCTTTATTGCTTAGTCTCTCGTAGTGCTTTGCAACTTAGTCTCTCGTATTGCTTTGCAGCTTAGTCTATCTTAGTGCTTTGCAATTTAGTCTCTCGTAGTGCTTTGCTACTTCGTCTCTCATAGTGCTATGTTGCTCAGTCTCTCATAGTGCTTTGCAGCTCATAGTAGCTTTAATGCTTAGTCTCTTGTAGTGCTTTACAACTAAGTCTCTCGTAGTGCTTTGCAGCTTAGTTTCTCGTATTGCTTTGCAGCTTTGTCTCTCGTAGTTCTTTGTTGCTTAGTCTCTCGTAGTGCCTAGCTGCTTAGTCTCTCATAGTGCTTTGTTGCTCGGTCTCTCATAGTGCTTTGTAGCTCATAGTAGCTTTAATGCTTAGTCTCTCATAGTGCTTTGCAACTTAGTCTCTCGTATTGCCTTGCAACTTAGTCTCTCGTAGTGCTTTGTTGCTTCGTCTCTCGTAGTGCTTTGCTGCTTAGCCTCTCATAGTTCTTGGCTTCTTAATCTCTCATAGTGCTTTGTTGGTCAGTCTCTAATAGTGCTTTGCAGCTCATAGTAGCTTTAATGCTTAGTCTCTCATAGTGATTTGCAACTTAGTCTCTCGTATTGCTTTGCAGATTAGTCTCCCTTAGTGCTTTGTAGCTTACTATCTCATATTGCTTTACAACTTAGTCCCTCATATTGCTTTGCAGCTTAATCTCTCATAGTGCTTTACTACTTAGTCTCTCATAGTGCTTTGCTACTTAGTCTCTCATAGTGCTTTGTTGCTCAGTCTCTCATAGTGCTTTGCAACTCATAGAAGCTTTAATGCTTAGTCTCTCATAGTGCTTTGTAACTTAGTCTCCGGTATTTCTTTGAAGCTTAGTCTCTCATAGTGCTTTGCAACTTAGTCTCTCGTATTGGTTTGCAGCTTAGTCTGTTGTATTGCTTTGCAGCTTTATCTCTCGTAGTGCTTTGTTGCTTAGTCTCTCATAGTGCTTTGTAGCTTAGTATCTCATAGTGCATGGTTTCTTAGTCTCTCATAGTGCTTTGTTGTTGAATCTTTCATAGTGCTTTGCAGCTCATAGTAGCTTTAATGCTTAGTCTCTTGTAGTGCTTTGCAACTTAGTCTCTTGTAGTGCTTTGTAGCCAAGTCTATCATATTGCTTTGTAGTTTAGTGCCTCGTAGTGATTTGTTTCTTAGTCTCTCATAGTGCTTGGCTGCTTAGTCTTTCATAGTGCTTTGTTGCTCAATCTCTCATAGTTCTTTGCTACATACTCTTTTGTAATGCTTTACTACATACTCGATCATAGTCCTTTGCAGCTTAGTCTCTCGTATTGCTTTGCAGCTTAGTCTCTCGTAGTGATTTCTTGCTTAGTCTCTCATAGTGCTTGGCTCCTTAGCCTCTCATAGTGCTTTGCTGTTCAGTCTCTCATAGTGCTTTGTAGCTCATAGTAACTTTAATGCTTAGTCTCTCGTAGTGCTTTGCAGCTTAGTTTGTCGTATTCCTTTCTCGCTTAATCTCTCATAGTGCTTTGCTACTTAGTCTCTCATAGTGCTTTGCTGCTTAGTCTCTCATATTGATTGGTTGCTTAGTCTATCATAGTGCTTTGTTGCTCAATCTCTCATAGTGCTTTGCAGCTCATAGTAGCTTTAATGCTTAGTCTCTTGTAGTGCTGTGCAACTTAGTCTCTCGTAGTTCTTTGTAGCTTAGTCTCTTGTATTGCTTTGTAGCTAAGTCTCTCGTAGTGCTTTGCTGCTTAGTCTCTCATTGTGCTTGGCTTCTTAGTCTCTCATATTGCTTTGTTGCTCAGTCGCTCTTGGTGCTTTGCAGCTCATAGTAGCTTTATTGCTTAGTCTCTCGTAGTGCTTTGCAACTTAGTCTCTCGTATTGCTTTGTAGCTTAGTCTCTTGTAGCGCTTTCCAGCTTAGTCTCTCGTATTGCTTAGAAGCTTAGTCTCTCATAGTGCTTTACTACTTAGTCTCTCATAGTGCTTGGTTTCTTAGTCTCTCATAGTGATTTGTTGTGCAGTATCTCATAGTTCTTTGCAGCTTATAGTAGCTTTAATGCTTAGTCTCTCATAGTGCTTTGCAACTTAGTCTCTCGTAGTTCTTTACAGTTTAGTCTCTCTTAGTGCTTTGAAGCTTACTCTCTCATATTGCCTTGTAGCTTAGTCTCTCATAGGGCTTTGTTGCTTAGTCTCTCATAGTGCTTTGCTACTTAGTCTCTCATAGTACTTTGTTGCTAAGTCTCTTATAGTGCTTTGCAGCACATAGTAGCTTTATTGCTTAGTCTCTCGTACTGCTTTGCAACTTAGTCTCTTGTATTACTTTGCAGCTTAGTCTCCCGTAGTGCTTTGCGGCTTAGTCTCTCGTATTGCTTTGCAGCTTAGTCTCTCGTATTGCTTTGCAACTTCATCTCTCATAGTGCTTTGCTGCTTAGTCTCTCATAGTGCTTTGCTACTTAGTCTCTCATAGTGCTTGGCTGCTTAGTCTCTCATAGTGCTTTGTTTCTCAGTCTCTCATCGTGCTTTGGAGCTCCTAGTAGCTTTAATGCTTAGTCTCTCATAGTGCTTTGCAACTTAGTCTCTCATATTTCCTTGCAGCTTAGTCTCTCGTAGTGCTTTGCAGCTTAGTCTCTCGTATTGGTTTGCAGCTTAGTGTATCGTATTGCTTTGCATATTAATCTCTCATAGTGATTTGCTGCTTATTCTCTCATAGTTCTTTGCTGCTTAGTCTCTCAAAATGCTTGGTTGCTTAGTCTCTCATAGTGCTTTGCACTTAGTCTCTCGTAGTGCTTTGCAGCTTGGTCTCTTGTATTGCTTTGTAGCATAGTCACTCGTAGTGCTTTGTTGCTTAGTCTCTCATAGTGCTTGGCTGCTTAGTCTCTCATAGTGCTTTGCAACTTATTCTCTCGTAGTGCTTTGCAACTTAGTCTCTCGTCTTGCTTTGTAGCTTAGTCTCTCGTAGTTCTTTACTGCATACTATCTCGTAGTCCTTTGCAGCTTAGACTCTCATATTGCTTTGTATCTTAGTCTCTCATATTACTTTTCCACTTAGTCTCTCATAGTGTTTTGTTGCTTAGTCTCTCACAGTGCTTTTCAACTTAGTCTCTCATAGTGCTTTGCAGCTTAGTATCTCGTAGTGTTTTGCAACTTAGTATCTCGTATTTCTTGCAACTTAGTCTCTCGTAGTGCTTTGTTGCTTAGTCTCTCATAGTGCTTGGCTACTTAGTCTCTCATATTGCTTTGCAGCTCATAGTAGCTTTAATGCTTAGCCTCTCGTAGGGCTTTGCTGCTTTGTCTCTCATAGTGCTTTGCTGCCTAGTCTCTCATAGTGCTTGGTTGCTTAGTCTCAAATAGTGCTTTATTGCTCAATCTCTCATAGTGATTTGCAGCTAATAATAGCTTTAATTCTTAGTCTCTTGTAGTGCTTTGCAACTTAGTATCTCGAAGTGCTTTGTGGCTTAGTCTCTCGTATTCCTTTGTAGCTTAGTCTCTCATAGTGTTTGGCTGCTTAGTCTCTCATAGTGCTTTGTTGCTCAATCTCTCATAGTGCTTTGCAGCTAATAGAAGCTTTAATGGTTAGTCTCTCGTAGTGCTTTGCAAATTATTCTCTCGTATTTCTTTGTAGCTTATTCTCTCGTGTGCTTTACTACATACTCTCTCGTAGTCTTTTGCAGCTTAGTCTCTCGTATTGCTTTGTAGCTTAGTCTCTTGTAGTGTTTTGCTACTTAGTCTCTCGTAGTGCTTTGCTGCTTAGTCTCTCATAGTGCTTGGTTGCTTAGTCTCTCATAGTGATTTGTTGCTCAGTCTCTCATAGTGCTTTATAGCTTATAGTAGCTTTAATGCTTAGTCTCTCATAGTGCTTTGCAACTTAGTCTCTCGTAGTGCTTTGTAGCTTAGACTCTCTCAGTGCTTTGCAGCTTATTCTCTCGTATTTATTTGCAACTTAGTCTCTTGTAGTGCTTTGTTGCTTAGTCTCTCATAGAGCTTTGATGCTTAGTTTCTCATAGTGCTTTTCTACTCAATCTCTCATAGTTATTTGCAGCTCATAGTAGCTTTATTGCTTAGTCTCTCATAGTGCTTTGCAACTTAGTCTCTCGTATTGCTTTGCAGCTTAGTCTATCGTAGTGCTTTGTAATTTAGTCTCTCGTATTGCTTTGCAGCTTAGTTTCTTATAGTGCTTTGCTGCTTAGTCTATCATAGTGCTTTGTTGCTTAGTCTCTCATAGTGCTTTGCTACTTAGTCTCTCATAGTGCTATGTTGCTTAGTCTCTTATAGTGCTTTGCAGCTCATAGTAGCTTTAATGGTTAGTCTTTCATAGTGCTTTACAACTCAATCTCTCGTAGTGCTTTCCAGCTTAGTTTCTTGTATTACTTTGCAGCTTAGTCTCTCGTAGTGCTTTGTTGCTTAGTCTCTCATAGTGCCTGGCTGCTTAGTCTCTCATAGTGCTTTGTTGCTCGATCTCTCATAGTGCTTTTTAGCTCATAGTAGCTTTAATGCTTAGTCTCTCATAGTGCTTTGCAACTTAGTCTCTCGTATTGCCTTGCAACTTAGTCTCTTATAGTGCTTTGCAACTTAGTCTCTCGTAGTGCTTTGCTGCTTAGTCTCTCATAGTTCTTTTCTTCTTAATCCCTCATAGTGCTTTGTTGGTCAGTCTCTCATAGTGCTTTGCAGCTCATAGTAGCTTAATGCTTAGTCTCTCATAGTGCTTTGCAACTTAGTCTCTCGTATTGCTTTGTAGATTAGTCTCCCTTAGTGCTTTGTAGGTTAATATCTCATATTTCTTTGCAGCTTAGTCTCTCATATTGCTTTGCAACTTAATCTCTCATAGTGCTTTGCTACTTAGTCTTTCATAGTTATTTGCTACTTATTCTCTCATAGTACTTTGTTGCTCAGTCTCTCATAGTGCTTGGCAGCTCATAGTAGCTTTAATGTTTATATTAAACACACATGGACAGCAAGAGAGATATGAAAGATAAAACATGCAATACAATTTTTATTGACAAATGATATACATTTATAGTACATTATGTGACCATTGGGATTCACATCCCAAGGTCCCTTGGACTGCTTTGTCTATTCAGCTTCCACTCTAACCCATTTAGGATTAGGTGTCCAACATTCCCCCCCTTAATCCGAAGGGTTATGTATGAGTCCAAGAAGAGAGCTGTAATACAAAATGTGCAAAAATGCATGGCAGCACTAGGCTGAATGTGCTCTCTGAAATGTTGGTATAAAGGCTGGTGGTTTAAGGATGGCCACCAACACTGGAACGCTTAGTGCAGTTCCCAGAACTCTTCCAAAACTGGCAAGAAACTGAAGTCTTCTGCTAGAGGAAGTGCTCCTATTGTTTTGAAGAGGGAAAACTTCAACCATAAAAGGGAGGTCTCACCCCGCATAAAAGGGAAAACTTC
>APFE031644973.1:31686-105844 GCA_000404065.3 Pinus taeda
CTCGTATTTCTTTGTAGCTTAGTCACTCGTAGTGCTTCATTGCTTAGTCTCTCATAGTGCTTGGCTCCTTAGTCTCTCATAGTGCTTTTCTGCTCTATCTCTCATAGTTCTTTGCAGCTCATAGTAGCCTTAATGCTTCGTCTCTCGTAGTGCTTTGCGACTTAGTGTCTTGTATTGCTTTGTAGCTTAGTCTCTCGTAGTGCTTTACTGCATACTCTCTCGTAGTCCTTTGCAGCTTACTCTCTTGTATTACTTTGTAGCTTAGTCTCTCGTATTGCTTTTCCGCTTAGTCTCTCGTATTGCTTTTCCGCTTAGTCTCTCATAGTGCTTTGCTGCTCAATCTCTCATAGTGCTTTGCTGCTTAGTCTCTCATATTGATTTTTTGCTCAGTCTCTCATAGTGCTTTGCATATTAGACTCTCATAGTGCTTTGCAGCTTAGTCTCTCGTAGTTCTTTGCAGCTTAGTCTCTCGTATTGCTTTGCAGCTTAGTCTCTCGTAGTGCTTTGTTTCTTAGTCTCTCATAGTGCTTGGCTGCTTAGTCTATCATAGTGCTTTGTTTCTTAGTCTCTTATATTGCTTTGTAGCTCATAGTAGCTTTAATGCTTAGTCTCTCGTAGTGCTTTGCAACTTAGTCTCTCGTAGTGCTTTGCAGCTTAGTCTCTCTTAGTGCTTTATAGCTTAGTCTCTCGTATTGCTTTGCAGCTTTTTCTCTCGTAGTGCTTTGCAGCTTAGTCTCTCATAGTGCTTTGCTGCTTAGTCTCTCATAGTGCTTTGTTTCTCAGTCTCTCATAGTGCTTTGCAGTCCGCCCAAGTAACTTATGCTAAGTCTTCTCTGTAATGGCTGCAGCTAGCCTGCAGGTGCTGCGCTAGCTTTCTCGTAGTGCTTTGCAGCTTAGTCTCTCATATTGCTTTAATGCTTAGTATATCATAGTGCTTTGTTGCTTAGTCTCTCATAGTGCTTTGCTACTTAGTCTCTCATAGTGCTTTGTTGCTCAGTCTCTCATAGTGCTTTGCAGCTCATAGTAGCCTTAATGCTTAGTCTCTCGTAGTTCTTTGCAACTTAGTATCTTGTAGTGCTTTGCAGCTTAGTTTCATGTATTTCTTTGCGGCTTAGTCTCTCGTAGTGCTTTGTTGCTTAGTCTCTCATAGTGCTTCGCTGCTTAGTTTCTCATAGTGCTTTTTGGCTCAGTCTCTCATAGTGCTTTGTAGCTCATAGTAGCTTTGATGATTAGTCTCTCGTAGTGCTTTGCAACGTAGTCTCTCTCATATTTCCTTGCAGCTTAGTCCCTCGTAGTGCTTTGCTACATAGTCTCTCGTAGTGCTTTGCAGCTGAGTCTCTCGTAGTGCTTTACTACTTAGTCTCTCGTATTTCTTTCCAGCTTAGTCTGTCGTAGTGCTTTGTTGCTTAGTCTCTCATAGTTCTTGGCTACTTAGTCTCTAATAGTGCTTTGTTGCTCAGTCTCTCATATTTCTTTGCAACTCATAGTAGGTTTAATGCTTAGTCTCTTAGAGTGCTTTGCAACTTAGTCTCTCATATTCCTTTGCAACTTAGTCTCTCATCGTGCCTTGCAGCTTAGTCTCTCGTATTGCTTTGCAGCTTAGTCTCTCGTAGTGCTTTGCTGCTTTCTCTCTCATAGTGCTTTGCTGCTTAGTCTCAGATAGTGCTTTGCTACTTCGTCTCTCATAGTGCTTTGTTGCTCAGCCTCTCATAGTGCTTTGCAACTCATAGTAGCTTTATTGCTTAGTCTCTCGTAGTGCATTGCAACTTAGTCTCTCGTATTGCTTTGCAGCTTAGTCTCTCGTAGTGCTTTGCAGTTTAGTCTCTCATATTGCTTGGCAGCTTAGTCTCTCATAGTGCTTTGCTGCTTAGTTTCTCATAGTGCTTTGTTGCTTAGTCTTTCATAGTGCTTTGTTTCTCACTCTCTCGTAGTGCTTTGCAACTTAGTCTCTCGTATTGCTTTGCAGCTTAGTCTCTCATAGTGCTTTGCAACTTAGTCTCTCATAGTGCTTTTCAGCTTAGTCTCTCATAGTGCTTTGCTGCATAGTCTCTCGTAGTGCTTTGCTGCTTAGTCTCTCATAGTGCTTTGCAACTTAGTCTCTCGTAGTGCTTTGCAGCTTAGTCTCTCGTATTTCTTTGCATCTTAGTCTCTCGTACTGCTCTGTTTCTTAGTCTCTCATAGTTCATGGCTGCTTAGTCTCTCATAGTGCTTTGTTGCTCAGTCTGTCATAGGGCTTTGTAACTTAGTCTCTCATATTGCTTTGCAGCTTAGTCTCTCATACTGCTTTGTTGCTTGGTCTCTCATAGTGCTTTGTTGCTCAGTCTCTCATAGTGTTTTGCAGTGAATAGTAGCTTTAATGCTTAGTCTCTCGTAGTTCTTTGCAACTTAGTCTCTCGTAGTGCTTTGCAACTTAGTTTCTCGTTCTTCTTTTTTAGCTTAGTCTCTCGTAGTGCTTTGTTGCTTAGTCTCTCATAGTGCTTTGTTGCTTAGTCTCTGATAGTGCTTGACTGCTTAGTCTCTCATAGTGCTTTATTGCTCAGTCTCTCATAACACTTTGCAGCTCATAATTGCTTTAATGCTTAGTCTTTCGTAGTGCTTTGCAAATTAGTCTCTCATATTGCTTTGCAGCTTAGTCTCTCATAGTGCTTTGCTGCATAGTATCTCGTAGTGCTTTGTTGCTTAGTCTCTCGTAGTGCTTTGCTGCTTAGTCTCTCAGAGTGCTTTGAAGCTTAGTCCCTCATAGTGCTTTGTTTCTCAGTCTCTCATAGTTCTTTGCAGCTCATAGTAGCTTTAATGCTTAGTCTCTAGTAGTGCTTTTCAACTTAGTCTCTCGTATTGCTTTGCAGCTTAGCCTCTCGTAGTGATTTGTATCTTAGTATCTCGTATTGCTTTGCAGCTTAGTCTCTCGTATTTCTTTGCAGCTTAATCTCTGATAGTGCTTTGTTGCTTAGTCTCTCATAGTGCTTTGCAACTTAGTCTCTTATAGTGCTTTGTTTCTTAGTCTCTCATAGTGCTTTGTTGCTTAATCTCTCATAGTGCTTTACGATTTAGTCTCTCGTAATTCTTTGCAGCTTAGTCTCTCGTATTGCTTTGTAGCTTAGTCACTCATAGTGTGTTGTTGCTTAGTCTCTCATAGTGCTTGGCTGCTTGGTCTCTCACAATGCTTTGTAGCTCATAGTAGCTTTAATGCTTAGTCTCTCGCAGTGCTTTGCAACTTAGTCTCTCATATTGATTTTTAGGTTAGTCTCTCGTAGTGCTTTGCTACATACTCTCTCGTAGTCCTTTGCAACTTAGTCTCTCGTATTGCTTTGTAGCTTAGTCCCTCCTATTGCTTTTCCACTTAGTCTCTCATAGTGCTTTGATGCTTAGTCTCTTGTAGTGCTTTGTTGCTTAGTCTCTCATAGTGCTTTGCTCCTTAGTCTCCCATATTGGTTTTTTGCTCAGTCTCTCATAGTGGTTTGCATCTTATAATAGCTTTAATTCTTAGTCTCTCTTAGTCGTTTCCAACTTAGTCTCTCGTAGTGCTTTGCAGCTTAGTCTCTCATAGTGCTTTGCAACTTAGTCTCTCGTATTGTTTTGCAGCTTAGTCTCTCGTATTGCTTTGTTGTTTAGTCTCTCATAGTGCTTGAATGCCCAGTCTCTCATAGTGCTTTGTTACTCAGTCTCTCATATTGCTTTGTAGCTCATAGTAGCTTTAATGCTTAGTTTCTCGTAGTGATTTGCAACTTAGTCTCTCATATTGCTTTGCAACTTAATCTCACATAGTGCTTTGTTGCTTACTCTCTGCTAGTGCTTTGCTAATTAGTCTCTCATAGTGCTTTGTTGCTCAAACTCTCATAGTGATTTGCAGCTCATAGTAGCTTTAATTCTTAGTCTCTTGCAGTGATTTGCAACTTAGTCTCTCATAGTGCTTTGTAGCTTAGTCTCTCGTATTGTTTTGTAGCTTAGTCTCTCGTAGTGTTTTGTTGCTTAGTCTTTCATAGTGCTTGGCTACTTACTCTCTCATAGTGCTTTGTTGTTCACTCTCTCATAATGCTTTGCCTCTCATAGTAGCTCTAACGGTTAGTCTCTCGTACTGCTTTGCAACTTATTCTCTCATATTGCTTTGTAGCTTAGTCTCTCGTAGCGCATTACTGCATACTCTCTTGTAGTCCTTTACAGCTTATTCTCTCGTATTACTTTGTAGTTTTTTCTGTCGTATTTCTTTTCCGCTTAGTCTCTCGTAGTGCTTTGCTGCTTAGTCTCTGATAGTGCTTTGTTGCTTAGTCTCATAGTGCTTGGTAGCTTAGTCTCTCATAGTGATTTGTTGTTCAATTTCCCATAGTGCTTTGTAGCTTATAGTAGCTTCAATGCTTAGTCTCTCATAGTGCTTTGCAACTTAGTCTCCCATAGTGCTTTGCAGCTTAGTCTCTCCTCGTGCTTTGCGGCTTAGTGTTTTGTATTGCTTTGTAGCTTAGTCTCTCGTAGTGCTTTGTTGCATAGTCTCTCTGAGTGCTTTGTTGCTTAGTCTCTCATAGTTCTTTGTTTCTCAGTCTCTCATAGTGCTTTGCAGCTCATAGTAGCTTTATTGCTTGGTCTCTCGTAGTGCTTTGCAACTTAGTCTCTCGTATTGCTTTGCCACTTAGTCTTTCGTAGTGATTTGCAGCTTAGTTTCTCGTATTACTTTGCAGCTTAGCCTCCGGTAGTGCTTTGTCGATTAGTCTCTCATAGCGCTTGGTTGCTTAGTCTCTCATTAATGATTTGTTGCTCAGTCTCTCATAGTGCTTTGCAGCTCATAGTAGCTTTAATGCTTAGTCTCTCATAGTTCTTTGCAACTTAGTCTCTCGTAGTCCTTTGCAACTTAGTCTCTCGTATTGCTTTGTAGCTTAGTGTCTCGTACTGCATTGTTGCTTAGCCTCTCATAGTGCTTGGCTGCTTAGTCTCTCATAGTGCTTTGTTGCACAATCTCTCATAGTGCTTTGCATCTCATAGTAGCTTTAATGGTTAGTCTCTCGTAGTGCTTTACTGCATACTCTCTTGTAGTCATTCGCAGCTTAGTCCCTCGTATTGCTTTGTAGCTTAGTCTCTCATATTGCTTTTCCGCTTAGTCTCTCATAGTGCTTTGCTACTTAGTCTCTCATAGTGCTTGTTTGCTTAGTCTCTCATATTGATTCGTTGCTGAGTCTCTCATAGTGCTTTGCATCTTATAGTAGCTTTAATGCTTAGTATCTCATAGTGCTTTGCAACTTAGTCTCTCGTAGTGCTTTGCAGCTTGGTCTCTCATATTGCTTTGTTGCTTAGTCTCTCATAGTGCTTTGCATCTTAGTCTCTCATAGTGCTTTATTTCTTAGTATCTCATAGTGCTTTGCAGCTCATACTAGCTTTATTGCTTAGTCTCTCATAGTGCTTTGCAACTTAGTCTCTCATTTTTCTTTGCAGCTTAGTCTCTCGTAGTGCTTTGCAGCTTAGTCTTTTGTATTGCTTTGCAGCATAGTCTCTCATAGTGCTTTGTTGCTTAGTCTATCATAGTGCTTTGCTGCTTGGTCTCTCATAGTGCTTTCCTGCTTGGTCTCTCATAGTGCTTTCCTGCTTAGTCTCTCATAGTGCTTGGTTGCTAATTCTCTCATAGTGCTTTGCAACTTAGTCTCTCGTAGTGCTCTGCAGCTTAGTCTCTCGTAGTGCTTTGTAGCTTAGTCTCTCGTATTGCTTTGTAGCTTAGTCTCTCGTAGTGCTTTGTTGCTTAGTCTCTAATAGTGCTTGGTTGCGTAGTCTCTCATAGTGCTTTGTTGCTCAATCTCTCACAGTGCTTTGTAGCTCATAGTAGCTTTAATGCTTATTCTCTCATAGTGCTTTGCAACTTAGACTCTCGTCTTGTTTTGCAGCTTAGTCTCTCGTAGTGCTTTGCAGCTTAGTCTTTCCTATTGCTTTGCAACTTAGTCTCTAGTATTTCTTTGTGGCTTAATCACTCATAGCGCTTTAGTGCTTAGTCTCTCATAGTGCTTTACTACTTAGTCTTTCATAGTGCTTTTCTACTTATTCTCTTATAGTTCTTGGATGCTTAGTCTCCCATAGTGCTTTCTTGCTCTGTCTCTCATAGTGCTTTGCAGCTCATAGTAGCTTTAATTCTTAGTATCTCATAGTGCTTTGCAGCTCATAGTAGCTTTAATTCTTAGTATCTCATAGTGCTTTGCAACTTAGTCTCTCGTATTTCTTTGCAGCTTAATCTCTCATAGTGCTTTGCTACTTAGTCTCTCATAGTGCTTTGCTGCTTAGTCTCTCATAGTGATTGGTTGCTTAGTCTCTCATAGTGCTTTGTTTCTCAATCTCTCATAGTACTTTGCAGCTCATAGTAGCTTTAATGCTTAGTCTCTTGTAGTGCTTTGCAACTTAGTCTCTCGTAGTGCTTTGCTGCTTAGTATCTCATAGTGCTTGATTGCTAAGTCTCTCATAGCGGTTTGCAACTTAGTCTCTCGTAGTGCTTTGCAGCTTAGTCTCTCGTAGTGCTTTGTAGCTTAGTTTCTCGTAGTGCTTTGTTGCTTAGTCTCTCATAGTGCTTGGCTACTTAGTCTCTCATAGTGCTTTGTTGCTTAGTCTCTCATAGTGCTTTGTAGCTCATAGTAGCTTTAATGCTTAATCTCTCGTAGTGCTTTGCAACTTAGTCTCTTGTATTAGTTTGTATCTTAGTCTCTCATAGTGGTTTGCAGCTTAGTCTCTCGTATTGCTTTGCACCTTAGTCTCTGGTATTACTTTGCGGGTTAATCCCTCATAGTGCTTTGCTGCTTAGTCTCTCATAGTGCTTTGCTACTTAGTCTCTCATAGTGCTTGGCTGCTTATTATCCCATAGTGCTTTGTTGCTCTGTCTCTCATAGTGCTTTGCAGCTCACAATAGCTTTAATGCTTAGTATCTCGTAGTGCTTTGCAACTTAGTCTCTTGTAGTGGTTTGCAGCTTAATCTCTCATAGTGCTTTGCACTTAGTCTCTCATAGTGCTTTGCTACTTAGTCTCTCATAGTGATTGGTTGCTTAGTCTCTCATAGTGCTTTGTTGCTCAATCTCTCATAGTACTTTGCAGCTCATAGTAGCTTTAATGCTTAGTCTCTTGTAGTGCTTTGCAACTTAGTCTCTCATAGTGCTTTGCAGCTTAGTCTCTCGTATTGCTTTGTAGCTTAGTCTCTCGTAATGCTTTGTTGCTTGGTCTCTCATAGTGCTTGGCTGCTTAGTCTCTCATAGTACTTTGTTCCTCAATCCCTCATAGTGCTTTGCAACTCATAGTAGCTTTAATGGTTAGTCTCTCGTAGTGCTTTGTAACTTAGTCTCTCGTATTTCTTTATAGCTTAGTCTCTCGTAGTGCTTTACTTCATACTCTCTTGTAGTCCTTTGCAGCTTAGTCTCTCGTATCGCTTTGTAGCTTAGTCTCTCGTATTGCTTTGCAACTTAGTCTCTTGCAGAAGGGCTATTTTTATGGGTATTTTTTAGAAGATGTCTTCAAGGTATATGAAGTACATACTTAGGGGAATACAATGCAAGTGTTTCCAGGTTATGTCACTTCTCAGAGGTCCTGGAATAAGTCCTCCAAGATGCGGGAGAAGGGGTAACAGGGACGGTGATAAATTACTGTGTAACAATGAAGCACAAATAAATGGGCCAACTCATGATGAACTCTAACATTTGCCACCCTTTGAAAAAATTCAAAACATGATAGGTGCTGGAAGCAAGACATGGCAAGAGGGCATGCTTGTAACTTGGTGAGGGTAGTGGGTTCATCCCTGACATGTTTTCCAATCTTGTGCTGTCTCCTGGGAGCCTGCTCTTCTGAGGATGAGTCACTCTATGTCTCCATCTCATACTCAGACGAATGTTGTGATGTCATGACTGCAATGTGGACTATGATTAGGCTACCCTTTTGATGATGGTGTGAGGCTGGGTGCCTTTGTAATATCTATTACCAAGGGGAACAATGAAACAGGGAGTATTAGGAAGGGAGTGATGAAATGGGGATACAGGTTATAGGGAGAAATTTGTTAGGGATATGGGAGGAGTTTGGGTATTTTGATGGCGTAGGGTTTGGGGTTTTGTGTTGACCAAATAGTGGAGGGATAGGGGAGAGGCTTTGGTAGTAATTTAGGGCAGGGTTTTAGGAAAGATGAGAGAGGGAGGATGGGAAAAGTGATAGGTGAGGGGAAAAGGTGAGTGGAGTGAAACCTTGGCACTAACAAGACATTTTAACAACCCTAGCCATCAATTTCTTGGTGATTTCTTATGGTTGACTTTATGCATTTTGGTGCCATTCAAACATCTCAATAAACACCCTATCATTGACAAAATTTGATGAACAAGTGATTTTAAAGAGCCTACCTCTCAATTTGATAGGCTACACCAAAATTTGGGAGTGTTTGGGCACTTGTCTTGGCCCTTGTCTGTATGCGCCGTGCGCAAAGCCTAGTGCACCACGCCCTGGGTATGCGATGCGCCCTTAGAAAAATTGAACTGTGGGCAGGCTGCGTGTGCGCGCGCCCTCTGTGTGTGTCGCGCTCCTGGGTATATGTGCCGCACCCTCTAAAACCACCTCTAACTCACTCAAATGCTCACCAATGCACACTCACACCTTTACAATGCTTCTCCAAGGCTTGTAATAGCACAATGCCTTTGGTTTTGATAAAAATTTGTATATATAGCCTTGGAAGAGATGGGTTTAATTTTTGCTTCTTCAAAAACCCATTTTTCTAATGTTATGTTTTGCACTTTTTTCACTGACTTTAAAACACACTGATTTTCACTTTCCCTTTGAAATTTTAGCTCAAATGATGAAATTTTCAGCACTCTTTGCAGGGATTGCATGACAGGACATTTGGCCATGGAAACCATGACTGCATCTGAAAAAATCAGTTGGCAACTTTTTTGAAAATTTCTTCATAAATGACATTGTTTGACTTTTCTTCAAAACAGAGTTTTGAAGAAGAGTCGAAGTCTATCCGCATGATAATGAAGCTCCCTGAACCATAACTGTGTAAGGGCCTCACTTTGGCCTGCATGGCTTTGCTGGACATGTTCAAAGACCAAATTGATGAATTCCTAGACCTAGACCTCGAAATGACCTTTGTCCTTTAAAGGACCAGACCTTGACTGTCATGGACTTTGATGATTATTGACAAAATACTTGAGCTAGCAGGAGCCAAACATGAGGGGGAATGACTATCATGATCTTCTCCGTCAGATTATGGCATGCCCCTAGCAGAATGTAACTGGGAGAATGGAGCAGGACACCTAAACATGAAATGCATACAGAGTTTTAATCTCTGACGGAGGACTGACCAGACCAACTCTAACATTGGCTCCAATGGGGGATGGTAGCTCCTTGGAGGTGCCAAGAACATGAGATCTCTGGAAGAGCTAGACAGTGCCTTCATCCATTGGGCTATGGAGTCATCATTTTGATAAATAATACAAGACTCTGACTCATTTATGAAACTGAAATGAGCAAAAAACTGACTCAAACTTGACATTGAAATGACTTAAAGGCTAACTTGAACATCTCTAACGAAACTGAAATAAAATGGTATTTATAGTGACAGTGGAAGCAACGTTGATAACTTAGAAATGGTACCACTTGAGCAGCCGACCATTAATCGGCCCTCCTGGACAATCTTCTCCGTTTATTTCCTTCAGAAGAAAGGCATTCTACCCCCGATATGCTGCAATCTTGAAAGGACCTTTCCAAAGGTTCTCAAACTAACCGTGCTTGACTTTCTCCTGATTCCTTGCATCCCACTTCAGCACCACATCATCCACCTGAAATTTAACCACCTTTTCCTTTCTGTCATAAATTTTCTTGATTTTCTCCTGCAATTTGGATGTGTTCTTGAAAACTTCTTCTCTGGTCTGTTGCAAGTGGACCATTTGATTCAACCTTCTCTGCATGGGATCTTCTTCACTGTCGGGCTCCTGAAGAAGTTTGACAACCGGGGCAGCGAGAGAGGAAGGAAACACTATATCAACTCCATAAACAAGCTCAAATGGTGACGTACCTATGGATTTCTTCTAGCTGACCCGATCTGCGCAAAGCGCATTTACCAACCTCTTATGCCAGCTCTTCTTGTTTATTTCCAGTAGCTTCTTTATTATGTTGACCAATGATTTGTTTGGAGAATCCGCCAATCCATTGCCTTGCGGATGATAGGTAGTTGAGTGACCCAAAATGATGTGATATTTATGACAAAACTCTACCATCCTTTTTTATTTGAAAGCTGCTGCGTTATCAGTGATTAGCTTATTCGGACAACCAAAGCAAGACAAGATGTTATTTTCAAGGAATGAAATGATTACCGCATCTGTAGCTTGTCTGATGGGAATCACCTCAATCCATTTTGTGAAGTAATCTGTGGCTGTGAGGATCCATCTATGCTGTCCGGAAGAAGCGGGATGAATTTCGCCAATGAAATCCAACCCCCATTACTGAAAAGGGGCACTCACCTCTATGGGCTTGAGTGGTAGAGGTTGTAACTTCCGCTTTCCTTCGAAAATCTGACACTTATGACAGCACTTTACCATCTTATATACATCAGCAAACAATGTCAGCCAATAGTACCCTGCTCTCAAAATTTTGTTTGTTGTTGACTTCCAAAAACGGTGACCACCACAGTCTCCTTGGTGGCAGTCCTCCATGACTTGCTTTGCTTCCTTTTCCACCAAAAAATTTAACAAAACGCCACCGGGGTCTTTCCAATATAGTGCTGAATGAAGAATGCAAAACTTGGCAGCCTTCAACTTGAGTGTTCTTGCTTTGTTTCTAGTCATGTCGGGTGGTGGCGACAAATTTTTGAGCACATATATGATATATGAATACCATGGAGAAAGAGAAAACATTTCAGATACCTGAATTGGCGATTCTTCATCATTCTCATCGAACATAGCAGTGATCAGATTTATGTCCAAGGCATGCAAGTTTGATTCAGCCATTAGCTTCGCCAATCCCTGTCCTTTCACCAGTTTTATGGGCTTTATTTCCACGTCATATTCTAGCAAGATTGCAATCCACTTGCCTCTTCTTCCTTTTAGATCGGTCTGCACTAAAACATCTTTTACAGCAACGTTAGGAACATACTCCAGAATGTGAGAATGTATAATATACACCTAGAAATATTTCAATGCCTTCACAAGTGCAAGGGCTTGCTTCTCAATGATGTTATACCTTAAAGCTGCGTCTCTTATAGCTCTGTTGAAAAATGCAATGGGTCTTTCATGATCATCTCTCTTCTACAATAATACCACTGCCATAGTATGCTCCCAAGCAAATGAAAATAATATAAAATCCTGAGTGTAGTCCGGGCTGACTAGAACTGGTGCTGAGGAAAGAGCCAATTTGACCAAATTGAAAGATTTTACAGCCTCTTCCGTCCATTTCACTTGCCTGTCCTTCTTAAGCATGTTTGTCATCTCTCTTAGATACTCAGCAAGGTCGGGTACAAAGCAGCGTAGGAAGTTCATCTTACCATTGAACAATTGTATCTCTTTTTTTATTCCGGGGCAGATCTATTTGCTGAATTGCTTGCACATGTGTCGGGTCAATACGGATGCCATCTTTTGAGATAATGTGCTCGAGTAGTTTGCCTTCTTCCATGGCGAACAAGCTCTTCTTTGGATTCAGCGACAAGCCATATTTTCTACACTTTAGGAAGACAGTTTTAAGATGGTACATGTGCTCTTCATCAGATTTAGAAAACACCATCAAATCATCCAAATACACCACCAAAAAGACATCCTTCTCATTTGCAAAAGCCAAGTCCATCGCACACTAAAATGTGGCACCCGCATTCTTCAAACTGAAAGGAATTTTTGCGTAATGAAAGGTTCCCCATGGAGTGGTGAACGTTGTCTTGTCTCGGTCATCCTCATGGACAGAAACTTGGTTATATCCGGAATAACCATCAAGCAGTGACATACGATATGCTCCCACTACTCACTGAAGTATATGGTCCATGTTGGGCAGTGGATAGTTGTCCTTCAATGAAACTTTATTGAGATTTCTGAAATCAATGCATAAGCGAATCTCACCTGTCTTCTTCCTTATGGGCACCAAGTTAGAGATCCAATCTGAAAATCTGATTGGCACAATGATACCTAATTTGTACAACCTGTTGATCTCCTTTTCAATAGATAGCAGCAACTTCGGATTTAGCCTTCTCAACTTCTATCTGAATGGTTTTTGATTGGGCTTGATGGATATAGTGTGCTGAATTATATTAGTGTCATATGTCTTTAAGTCGAAATAGTCCCAAGCAAACACATCTACAAATGAAGACATCAAACTGATATATTTGTCCTTGATCTTTGGCTACAATGCTTTGGACAATTTTACCAATTTAGGATTTGCAGCTGTCATGATATTGACCTCTTCCACACCCTTCTCTGTTGGCTGCAATGTTGGCTTGCGGGCTACATCATCTTGATCAAAGAGTTCTTCTAGAGGTATCAAGCATTTGGGAATAACGTTATTCCTCAGCTACAACACGTCCATTTCATTGATCTGCATTTCATCTGTACCAATACCTTTTCCATCGTCATTTTATTCATCAATTGAGGTCTCTTTGAACTTGCCTTTGTTTTGCAGAAAATTATCAATCTCCTCATCATCTTGGAACACTTGCCAATATCTCTAATTGTCTGGAATGATTGGATGATGCTTGACATGAATTTCGAATTTGTTACTAGAGTTCATTGGGATCTTCAAACTACTCGCTGCCTTAGCAAGAGCATCAACAATAATATTTTGTATACGAGGCACACATGTCAAGGTGTATTCTGAAAATAATTTCAAAATGTCTAGGACTGCATTATGGTAGGCCTGCATCCTGGGATGTTTTTCTTGATATTTTCCTCTGACCTGCTTGATAACCAATTCGGATTCGCCATATACTGAAATCCTCTTGGCGTTTAGCTTTCTTAGAATCTTTAGGCCAGTAATCAGAGCTTCATACTCAGCTTCATTATTTGAACACTCAAAAGCCAACTTGTAAGAGCATACCCATACGTTACTAGGGACTTTGTTTGGGGCGGAGAAAGGACTGCGTACCCAAATTCCAATTCCAGCGCCATCATTTCCCACTGCTCCATCAAAATCCATGGTCCAAAAACCTTCTTCCTCCTCTTGCAAGTGCTGGAAATCTGTTTGTTGTGCCTTGTTTGCTTGTTGTCCATTACTTTCAGCTGATTGCCCAACGGTGTTCTATTGTTCTTGTTCTTCTTTCTTCAAAACTTCTCTAAAATTTTATGTTATTTCTGGAATATCATTTGCTTCTACCAACTGACTATCTATATCATTTAAACTATCTGAATACAAAACAAAAGACTCTAAATCTATATGTACATAGTTAATAGGATGATTTATTGGTTTCTCCTTGCTTGTGATCATGTACTTCATTTTTTGTTCCTGATACAATTTCCTCATTTGTCTGAATACTAGAATCGTTGCATAGGAAAAATCTAGTTGTAGTGTCCCTTTTAGTTTCACTACCCAAGACCTGGAAAGAAGCATGCCAAACCTTGGAGGAATATCTGCTACCACAACATCCATCAAAACATTCTTCATTGGGAGCTGATCCAAACTCACAACCAAGTCTTTGATGAGCCCAATACATCTTACTCTGCTGGAATCAAATGAATAGAGATCATGGTATTGCCGGGTGATGTCCAGACCCAGTCTATCCATGATAGCATTGGGCATGAGATTGTGAGAAGCTCCGGAATCGAACATGGCATTATGTAACACAAAATCATGCAATCTTAAACTGATATAAAAAGGTGCCACATCACTATCAGGAGACTCACCATTCGATGATGGCCCAAAGATCATTTCAGGTTGATCATCTTCGACATTCACCATGTCGGACATTGGGTTCAAATTCAACATTTTAGATACCTACCCTCTATAACTGTTGTTCCTCATTATTTCAGTCAAGGGAATGGATACCTTTAATTTAGGAATTTCATTCTCTAAATTAAAAGCGGGAAACTTTTCTACCTCTTTGACTAGGATTTCTTTCCTTTCCTTTTCTTTCGATGCAACTTGCTGATGTGATTGTTCTGCTGATGGTGATTTGCTGCTATTCAGATCAACCGCCTCCTTTCCTTTCCTTTGTGCAACTGATGAATCATTCTTTGATGCCTCAACATATTTTCTTTTCTGAATTGGTTTGACTGGCACATCTCTGTTTCTAAGTGAATACCACTACTACTGGGCGGACAGAGCATTCATATAGCCTATTTGGTACTCATCTGATGCTTCCTCCAAGACGGTGTCATTTGCTAGAATGAAATCTACATCTTTGTGTACAACCGAACTTTCTGCATACTCCTCATCCTCAGTGAGATAAATAGGAAAATCATCCAGAGTAAAGAGGTAATTTTCTTCACCTATTATATTCCCGTCCTCATCTGATTCCGATCCATGCACAAAATTTTGCTGCAAAAGTGTTTGAACTGACTGTTGTGTAGTCTGCTCTTGGGCTTGCTGATCTCTCTGTCTTATTCTATATTGTGGTTGTTGCTGAGCACGAAAGTTAGGATTTCTGACTTGTGGCTCAAGTTTGTCAAGTTTCACCCTTTCAAGCATTTTCTCTACCTTCCGAAGTAGCTGATCTACCGAGGAAGACTCTTCTTTTATGGTGACCTTCTTCTCTACCTTTGCTCTAGCTCTCTTGGTCAGCAGATTTGCTTCAACGTTGACCGCTATCTTCTGCATGTCTTCCATTGTGGCTGGTTCTCTTTCTCTTAATTGATAAGCCATGTCATCATCAAAACCATCTGGGAAATTCACCATGGCTAGTCCCACAGGTGGCCTTAGATGATCTGGAATTTTGTTATAAACTGAATTGAATATAATGCAATAGTCTTGGACTGACTCACCGGAGTTTCTTTTGATTTGCTCATATTCAACCAGAATTTGAAGAGGATTCTTTTTCACTTCCCAGCGGTTTAAAAATTGTCTTTGTAGGTCAGCCAAGGTAGCGATATGTGCAGCCGACAAACCTCTGAACCATTTCCTCACTTCACCTGCAAATGTTTGTACAAAGAGTCTCATCGCCACATTCTCTACATCGATCTCATGAAGTTCATAGAAGTCTGCCATTCTTTCCACATGTTGTTGAGCAGTAGTGCCATTATGGTTTCCATCAAAAAATGAGATTTTGCTTTGATAATCTATGGGCATATCATCTAAAACTTGAAGCAGAACAAGGGGTGCAAAATGGGTAGCCATCACTCTTGGTGGATTTGGCCTTGGAGGTGTTGGAGGAGTGTGCACCATTTGTAAGGGGCTAGCAATTGGAGTTTGAAGCTGAGCTATAATGTAATTATCAATCGACTAGTTAGCCCTTTCCATCTCCAAATCTACAAGAAACTGTGGATTGTGGACGTCAACCACCCTTTCAGATTTGGTTCCGAACAACGATAATTCAAACTGCTCATCAAACTCTAGCTCTTCAATATACTCAAAAATGTCCAGGCATGAATGGGATTTGAACACGGGAGATATAGAGATCTCTTGACGACAGATTCTTGAAATCAAATTCGGATTTTCGTAGATGTGCGGAGGGTCTGGATCTAGATTATCTCTGGTATATCTTCTAGAAGCCAACGTGCTATTGAGAAAAATCAAAGGACACAACCAACTTTACTCAGCCTATCAAATCCTAAACTTATCATTCAGAAGCTTAGAATTATCAAGAAGTAAGGGGATTGATCTCATTCCCCAGTGGAGTCGACACTATGTTGGCACCTAAATCTGCCTTAGGCTGAAGGAATGGAAAAATTCAGGGTAACCACAAACCACGCTCAGTCTGGTAGCTAGCCCTACTAGAACAGGAGAGGGCTCTCTCCGAGTCACACTCAGTGAATAGATAAACAAAATGGTCTGAGATGAGTTGCAGTGAAATATTGATCTTAGGCTAGTAAGTAAATATGGATACAAGAAGCAATATTTTATGAATGACTTAGTCTCTGGGATGGTATGGGACCAACGGATAGCAATGAACAGAGAATTTAATACAAAGGCACAGATTAATTCGTGAGGCAAGACAGGCGGAAAGTCTAGCAATTTAGTTTGAAATAACACGGACTGGAGAGATTTCTTAGGAGAGTGAAAAGGGCATAAGTACATGAATCCTTTTCAACAGACGAAAGAACACTGAACATGAAATTTTCCCACAGTCAGAGCAATAAAATTGAATTCTACCTTATCTAACTTAGAAAATTTCACTAGAAATGAATATGAAATGAACTGTGAAACATAACTAAATACATATGAAACATAAGAGACATATTTGCTACACTCACAACCACATGAATCTCATGAAACAGAGCCGCTCCCTTTCATTAATCCTCTGTCAAAATATACGATGAAGAAACAAAGTTTCTTTCCCACAGTCTTCCAGAAATTACAAGCCAACCAAGCCTTTGCAAATGGTTTGCATACAATAAATAGAGCATGCCATGAGGAGATAGAATGCCCAAGAGTTGGGGAGTTTCTCAAATCATTACAAAATGGAGAAGGAAAGCCAAACATTAGCTACAAGTGCAGCATTACAAAGATGACAAATGGCTTGGGTGACCGTTTTCCTTCCTTTGCCACTTGGATAGAAGCCAAACTCTTTAAACTTTTCCTTAGTTGCTGAAAAAAATGAAATGTAGATGAGCGGGCCCACTTGGAGAAAGTCGCGAATCGAAATTTGGCAAAACAGAGGTGAATCTAGCCTTTTTCCCTATATGCGCCGCACGACTTTCTATATGCGCAAGGCCACTTTGGAGGCTCTTTTGAGGCACATGCAGGAGTCCAAAATGTGTCCAAGTTTGCTTGTTGGAAAGCCTAGCCTGTCTACTTTCCAACCCAAGTGGAATTTCTGAATTTGGTGCTCATTTTCGCCTCCAAATATTCATTCTCCCAAGACTGTTTCCTGTGTGTCAAAATAGGGTCAGAGAGGTCATTGTTTGGGTTTTGTTGGCCTCCTGGAGACTCAAATCATGCCCAAATTTCTTGTCCAAGCACTAGTAGTCATGATTTTGCATGCTGAATCCAAAAGTGCAAGCCATTTCCAATTTGGAGCTCCCAATCCTAAGTGAAAAAACCTGTGTTGTGACCAAAAAATTGCCATGTGACCAAAATTGCCCTAAATTTCTTGAAATTTGGGTTGGAGGTTCTCTAAGAGGCACTATGTTGGGCCACAGAGGCTTCAACCAAGATTTGAAGTTGATCTTGCTCTTTTTGCCTCTTTTGTCTCTGTGTTGCTTTGCTCAATTTTGCCTTCAAGCTCCTTATCCGAGCCTTCAAACTCATGTTCCGTGCCCTGTAAGGATAAACCATCCTCCTCAGTATGGTTTTGTCTCTGTCAACCTTCTCCAGCAGTCTCTCAAGGTGGATGTTGATCCGCTCGAGCCAAGACTCACGGTCATTGTTAATCTCTTGCTCCAAGGTAGTGAGCTCGATCCTCCTTTGTTGGGCAGCTTGTCGATTCTCACAGATGCTTTACAGCTCCATGATCTCATGTTGGTCCTCAAGCTGTTCGTTCCTCTACTCCAAATACCTGATGATCCATTTGGCCCTCTCCAAATTGAGTGACAAGTCTTGGATCTCCGTGTTCTGCTCCTGAATGGTCATCCTAAGTCTGGCACTCTCCACATTTGCATCATCATCCTGAATGAGGATGAAGTCAGCCTCCTATTCACCTAATGGCCCCTTGTCATGCATGGGCCTCTTTCCCTTGTCCTGTACCTGTGTCATCGATGCCGGAAGCGAGGCCCCTTCCACCCCTGGTGGAGATAACACTCGCTTTGCTGCTGCAAACAAGTGCCTACTGCCTCTCTGATATGTAATGAAAATTTGCATAGTAGTGGTCTCATGGGGCTCATATTGATGAGAAGGACCACTTATATCATGCTTTGCCTCTGATATTACCTGTGAAGCGTTGAAGAGGTCACGGGAGATGAAGTCCTCCCAAGAAATGCCCTGCAATCCCAACTGATGATCCACCAAAATCCGGATAAGAGCAAAGTGATAAACATTGTTAAGCTACTGTTGAGGGGTCTTATGCCGCATGAAGGTGTTCATCCTCTCTATGTTCCTACAAATGAAAAGTGGGAGGTTCATCATCCGCACCCTGGTGAATTGCATGAGCAACCTGATGTGATAGGCATATAGTCGAGAGAACCTTCCCTCACAGCTGAAGTACTTCATGATCAATTTCATGAGTGGAGCATACTCATCTTTCAAATATCTGAATGAAAAGACTCTTGTGAGCTGCCTCAAGAATCTAGCCTTAATGTAAGGCTCATAGTGTTGTCTATCCATCTTCTTCTTCTTGTGCCACTGTTCTCCAACATTTGGTATTCCAGTTGCCACTGATATAGTTTCGGCTGTCAATGTGAAGGTGACCCCAGCCAAGATAGACTAACCTCCATGTAGGTGAAGCACAAAAAGATGTGCCAACTCATGATGAATTCTAACATTAGCCACCCTTTAACAAAATTCAAAACATGATAGATGCTAGAAACATGACATGGCAAGAGGGCATGCCTATAATTCAGTGAGGGTAGTGGGCTCATCCCTAACATGTTTGCCACTCTTGTGATGTCTCCTGGGAGCCTGTTCTTCCGAGGATGAATCACTTTGTGTCTCCATCTCGTACTCTGATGAATGCTCTGATGCCATGACTGCTGTGTGTACTGTACTTGGGCTACCCTTTGATGATGGTGTGAAACTAGGTGTTGTTGTGATATCTATCAATTTGAGGGGTTTCACAAGCAATTTGAGAAAAATTTGGCACGATTTTGGCCCTTTGTGGGTGTGCACCGTGTGCTAAACCCAGTGCACCGCATTTGGTGTGTGCGCTGCGCCCATTGAAAATTTGCACTGTGGGGTGGATCTGTGTGCGTCGCGCCCTGTGTGTGCACTGTGATCCTCTATGTGTGCGCCGCACCCTAGAAACTGCCTCCAACTTCGATTCAAACATGCACTTTGCCTCTCAAACACCTTGCTATGTTTCTCAATAACCTTGATTAGCACAATGACTTTGATTTTGGTGGAAACTTGTATATAAAGGCTTTGAAGTCATGGTTTTAATTTTTTCCTCTTCAAAAACCTATTTTTCTAATGTTGTGTTTTGACACTTTTTCACTGACTTAAAGCAATACTGAATTTCACTTTTCCCTTTGAAATTTTAGCTCAAATGATGAAATTTTCAACACTCTTTGCAGGGATTGCACGACAGGGCATTTGGCCATGGAAACCATGACTGCACCTGAAGAAATCAACTGACGACTTTTTTGAAAATTTTATCACCAATGACACTATTTGACTTTTCCTCAAAACAGAGTTTTGAAGAACAGTCGAAGTCTATCAACATGACGATGAAACTCTCTGAATCATAACTTTGTAAGGGCCTCACTTTGGCCTCCATGGATTTATTGGATATGTTTAAATAACAAATTGATTAATCCCTAGACCTAATGATCGAAAATGACTTTTGTCCATTAAAGGACCAGACCTTGAATTTCATGGACTTTAGTGATCTCTGACCAAAGACCTAAGCCAACAGGAGCCAGACATGAGGGGAAATGACTAGCATGACCTTTTCCATCAGATTATGGCATGCCCCTAGAGGAATGCAACTGAGTGAATGGAGCGGGACTCCTAAAATTGAAATGCATAAAGAGTTTTGATCTCTGATGGAGGACTAACAAGACCAACTCTAACAGGGCTAATCTCCCAGGAAAGGGTGGATTTACTTTAAGCTTGCTTTCCTCTCATTCTTTGTCAACCTCCCTATATGGAGGGAGAGGTTTTTTATTCGAGAGAACTCTCCCAGATCTTAGGTTAATCTCATGGATTTCCACAACATAAGCTGGATATGATGTCTCTCCAATGTATACTTATTGAGCCTATGTATTTTTCAGGTTCAGATTTGGTTGGGCAGACATCTATGGTTATTTGGGTGGAGAAGAGCGTAGGAGTTTTGGCTGAGCAGATGTGGAGGCAATAGAGTTGGAGCATTGTTGCATTGTGGCCTTCACCCGTGGGGTGGTGTATTCCACTGAGGTTGTGGAAGAGCGTAAGGTTGAAATGGCTGGCTGGTTGGCTGGGAATGATATTGAGATGCGTAGAACCAAGGAGGGGGTGTAGACCAGGAAGGATGAGTAGGCGGTCCCCAAGAAGGTATGGATGTGGTTTGATTAGGGTTGTAATATGCATGGGATGACCCTTGCATGGCCTATTCGTATGGTCTAGGCCGAGGAGGTCTCCTTTGGTTGATGAAGTAAAGCTACTCAGTGACCCCTTTAGCTCCTTGATATACAAATTTGAGTTTGGGTAAATAAGGGCACTTCTCTGTGGAGTGGTTTTCTTCACAGACCAAGCAAGTTTTAATACAATTTAATGGAAATTCGTTCCTAGGATTCCTCCTAGTGCATATAGGACAAAAGATGGCCATGGCTCTCACTGCTTCCTCCTGCTTCCTTTTGATGTTCATGGTTTCCATTTGCAAGTCAAGGGTTTGTAGCATCTCACTTTTGAAATCTTCCAGCATATTTCCAATTTCACCCTTGATGTATGAGTTGGCAGATGATGTACTGGCCATAGGTTGACTACCCGCACCCTTTTTCTTGGATGCCATAGAATGGTTTTTAAATAGAGTCTTGATATCCTCATAGGGTAATTGGTAGATATCTCCTTCTGCTAACATGTGTAAGGTATCTAGAATGTCTTATCTTACCCCCCTGAGTTGGACCATCTTTAGTGACTCGGGATCAAGTGTGCACCTGGCCCTTTTGTAACTAAGCTGGAATCTTTCTTCATAGTCTTCTAAGGATTCATCCTGGCCTATAGTCATTGTGAAAATTTCTTATTTAGTATCCTTTGACCTACAGTAGTCATGATATTTGTTGTTAAAAGCCTATTGCATCAGAGCCCAAGTTGTGATGCTATCTCCAGGTAAGCCCATGAACCATCGCAATGTTGCATCCTTGAGGGTAGATGGAAATAGTTTTACTTTTGCTCATCATCTCTATAGTCATAGATTTGTCATATAATAACATACTCAAATAGGAAAGTGTGGGGGTCCTTTGTGGTCAGGCCATGGAAATGAGGTAGGGAAGAGGGGCTTATATTCTTCATCTTAGTGTCGCCGTTGGTTTCCCTAATGGGGAAGGCACCCTCAACTCTCTCTCTATTCCCTCTGTCATTTCAACTTTCTACCATTGTTTCAATAGGAATGGCTTCCTCTTATTCTTCTTCCCATGTAGGTTCTTCAAATGTGTCAAGTTTCGCACCTAAATGTTCCTCCAAGTCACATCCACTGAAGGAAAGAGAAGGTTGGTTGTTGGATGTAGTGGGGGTACCTGGCAAAAATTTCCCTAAATTGTCCCTATTCCTATGAGGCATGAAAGGAAATGTTCTTGGGTTGATTTTGTAATTTTTTTAAGCTGGAGAGTACTTTTCAGAAATGAAATTGTTGATTGAATGAAAATCATTCACAGAATGAAAAAGCTACTTGCTAAATTGAAATCCTACTTGCAAAATGGAAAGGAAAGTAGATAATGAAAAATGAAAGAAAGGAAGTGACTAGATTACTTTTGTAGAAATAAACTAGTGGCAAAAAATGAAGACAAGAAATAGAAGAAAAGAAAGCAGTAATCACATTCTACTCAGACAACTCCTCGAAAACAGTGCCAAAAAGTGACAAGTGCCAGTATTTCAGCAAGGATGTTGCAGTTCCTGGGCTACGAGCTTTACTTATCAACCCGAGGTTCATACAAACTTGGAGGTGACAATGTTATATGCACAAGTAAAAGTGAAGGTCCTACTTGTTGTCAATGTTCATTCGGTGAGAGACCCCAGGGGTTCCAAGCAAGACTTCTACAGAGTCAAAAGAAGCTTGGTTCTTTGATGGAAGAAGAGAAAATCTATTCTAAGAGAGCTACTCTTCTACAGTAATGAAGAAAACAACATGTAATGCTAAATCACAACATATCCTAATTAACAATTTAGAAAGCTATTCTAAGAAGAATTGCTAAATCAACACTAACCTAATGCTGCTATGTAAGCTATAGAAGTAAAGAGCATTAAACCATACTAATGTGTAAGAAAGAAAACTAAACTAAATCTGTTTTGACTTTTTTTGGGTTTTTAGGAAAAATCAAGTATGCAAATTGATTGTTCTTGTGGATGTGACATGTGGATGGAAGGTGATTGAGGATGGCTAAAAGGATTATGGAGTGTTTGGGATGGTGTGGAACGGTCCTAGGAGGCTTTTTGTTACTTCCTATAGGTTCCCAATCAATTTGGCCTCAAAACAGGCGATTTTAGAAAAACCTATAGGATGTACTAGAATCCTACAAGATGATCATGTAAGAATTACAGGAAACCTATAGGATACATCCAAGAGCTAACTGTGAGGTGTTGGAAGTGTTGGGAAGCTTGGAAAAGGTGTGTGATGAGTGGGATGGGGTGTTAGAAGGTCTAGGAGCACTCAGGAGTCAATATCCAAGATACGATATGGCTAGATTCACTCAACGTATCTAAGGTAATTTCAATGAAAAATGACAAAACAAACTAGTGAGGGTGATGGTGGAACAAGAGATGGCTAGGGTGGATGAAGTGGAAGATGGCTCCTCGTGATGAAGCATGGGTTTCCTCCTAAATTACGTGCTTTGCTTAAAACATGTGTGTTTTCCAAGAACAATGCAACAAGATACATTTTCATAAACTAGAAAAGCATGAATCAATAGCCTCTATTATGCACGAAGAAAGTGCTGAAGGGAATGAACAATTAAACTATGAATCTATGCTAGCATACATGTGCAATAAAGAGGAGCCTTGGGTGATAGGGTTGGGCCCTAACCCAAGAGCTTCAACCCTTTCAGTTACCTTAGTGCTGGATCAAAACAAAACTCATTCTTATTATAAAAAAATGTATTACATCAAAACTGTCACAAGTCTTGCAGCTCGAAAATGGAGTAGAGTTTTACAATAAAAAATCATAAAATTACTGAGGTCCTAGTCCTCTCTACTTATACATCTAAAGTCTTCAATGAATTCCTTAAAATTAGGGAGGCTTGGCTCCCAAACTCGAGATAAGTTGGTGCTTTGTATTTCACTTTCTCGGCTACCTTCTAGTCCTGATGATTTGGCTGTTTGCACTCTGAGCTGATGGAGGAAAATTCGAATGGAGGGGTAGTAAATGAGGAGGATTTCCCTTCTATAATTCCTCTCCCTTGTCCCATTCGAATTTTTACCAAGGTCTTTGCCAAAATTCCTTGCTTTTATGCTTTAATCCTGCATTAAATGCACACTAGATCACAAAGCAAAATATCCAACGCTAACTCATCTCATAAACAAAACATAATCAAAAGTATGCAATAAGTTATGAGAATAGTTGGTTTGACTAATCTAGGAGGTGAATTAAGGCCCATATAATTACCCAATGATGAGGCTCATTAGATGAAAACTTGGCATAGGCTATATATTTTAGGGGAAATTTTCTTTGTTTCACTTTAAGATATACACACTCACCAAATTTGAATATTTTATGCACTAGTTTTATTTGTGCATAACATTTTTGTTTGTCTTGGCATGTCTTCAAGTTTTGTTTGATCTTGATAGCTTATTGCACCATCTCTTTCAACATTTCTAATCAATGTATGATTATATTCATTCGATTGTCCCAACTTATAGGTGTAATATATTTTCAGCCATATATTTCTTTGAAATGACTCATTTGTATCGATTCTTGATAAGAATTATTACAAGAAATTTCTACCAAATGCAAGGTAGTATTCCAATTTACTTGGTTTACTCATAATGTACATGCAAATCATGTGTTCCATTACTTGATTTTTCTTTTTTGTTCACCCACATATTTTTGGATGACAGGGGGCACTATAATTTAGTTGTGCACCCAAAAATAAAATAATCATTTGCAATTGGATCTATATCACATATAATTGTGGTAGGTATTCGATGTAACTTGAAAAGTTGTTTGATAAAAAATTATGTTATCTTTACTACTTTAAAAGTGGACATCATAAGGATAAAATGAGTAGAATTTCTTAACTTATCAAGTATAATCATGATGGCATCATGTTTTTTTACTATTATTGGTAGTGCCATGATGAAGTTTGTGGTGATCACTTTCCATTTCCACTCAGGAATGGGTAGACATTTCTATAACCATATTTGGTGTTTATGTTCTATTATCACTAAGAGAAAACCCTCGATGTGGGTGGAAGAATCTAAGGTAACCTCTAATTACTTTGGGATTGAAGTTGGCCCTTCAATCTTGAAGGGTATCTCTCCTCAAACTCAACTACCCTAGGTCACAATGGTAGTAGGTTTGTTAAATAGTCTATGCCCAGATTAATGTAAATGTTGTTGATGGTGGTTCGAGTGAGAAATAGAAACAACATTTGGTAATGGAGTAATAGTGAAATTAATGAAATATTCAAACTATATAGGGATAACCTATCACATATGCCTGGTAGTCCATTATTTCTATAATTCAAAATTTATTGGTATGAAAGAAGAGAAGGTAACATTCAAGGCTTAAAACACAACACCTCAGTATGAAATCTGCTTGAGTTTATCAGACTTACTACATTGATTTAAAACATGAAAGATATAAAGCATTAATCATGAATTCTATATCAATGAAATCCCATTCTAATACAGAAGAGAACACATAATAGAGAGGTTGAAAGGTTAACAACACTAGTAAATTTGACTGTAATCATAAACACATGAATCTCTCGACAAATTACATTCCGTTGTTTCAGAGATTTTTCAATAAATTTTGAGAAAAGGCATACAACACACGATGTTATTCTATGCGAAAATCCAAACCCCCTTTTTTGTTGTTGCATAAGCTATATAAAATAATCCCTTCATTGTAGATCAAGTTTTTTGGTAAAAACAATTTGCAAAATATAAAAGATAGAGTTAAATCTCTAATCTTGACCTCATTCCATATAATATCTAAATAAAATTTGGCTTCTCATATATTCAACCTGAATTGATAAAGTTTCCTCATAAAGCGCATCTGGAACTCCTTTGAGAGAAAATGGGATCCAAGTGCATGAAATTTGGTCTACCTAGGTTGCCACATATTCTAAAGACAATATTTTACTTGCTCGTTTTTCTCCTTAAGAATGAGTCAACTAATTTTGTGCCATGATTTTTTCAAATTGGCTTTCCACCTATTGATTTAATTCCCAATTCAAATCTAATGAGGTGGCTCCCCAACTAAAAGTAGATTAGGCATTTTTTAAATATAGAAAAAATAATTCTTGCAAATTCCTGAAATTAAGGCACCAAACATTCCTTTCTATATTTCAAACTGTGGCGCCTCTTTAAAAAATGAGATATTTTTTATTAATGGGTCCATAATAGACAAAATCCTCATTCACATGGAAAATGATTTTTTAATTTCTCAAAAATCTTGCCAAAAGTTAATGACTAAAAGAAGAAATTATTTAATATTTTAATCTAGAAAAATGGGATGCAAATACTCCTTCGAATCTTCCAAAACCTAAAATCTATGCAAAATATGATAGAGTTTTTCCTTAATGGCCCCATTTCCCACAAAAAAATCTTTTGATTCTCAAAAATTTGTTCCTATTTGTTTAGAAACAGTGCCTGAAGTTACTATCTTTTATAGGAAAAAAAAAGTTCAAAAAATAGAGTTTTGTCAAGCGAAAATAAAACATGTAAATAAAACATGCTTCTACACCTTTTCCCTTTGACTGCTGAGTTTGTGTCATTATGTGTGTGATATTAACATTGGTGAATAACATAATATAATGGATTAACCCTGAAGAACTCTTAAACCATGATAACTATTGCTCTGCCACAGAAATAATCCAATGTGAAATTATGACACAACATGTCACTATCTTTTTAGTTATTTCTTGCTTGATCAAATGTCCACTACTTTACTGACATGGAACACGTGAGCACCATTTCATATTGACCTCCAAAAATTTAAAATTCAAATGGGCCCTCATACTCCAATTCTCATTGATTTAATTTACAAATTTAAATCTAGCCTTGATATTCTAGTTGTAATCACATTTTATTTTACAAATCTAAAATAAGCATTAATATTCTATGTGTCAACATTTTTGTACTACTTCTTACAAATTGGCACTCACACTAAAACTATCAGTTCCTTAAATTATTTTTTTTTTCTCTCTGTAACAACTAATTCTATTAACTGAAAATCAAAATATTTTTACATATAGCGGAGGCTGCAAGGGCGGGAACCCGAGAGCCATCAATATTACAGAACTACCCCATAATTGCGAGAACTGGGGGAAAACAGAGACATACAGCCAACTAAATTGGCATTGCAATTGGACATAGACTGATGGACAAGAAGAGAAACAGATGAGCAAAACTGATAGCAAATGTCCAGGAGGAGATCAGACTCTTCGTCAGTGGGATACCATAACCTGAAGTTGATGCCGTCAAGCCGACCCGTGAGAAAAATGTTTGGGTATTACCTTCTGAGCACCCACCATAGAACAAAAAGAGGCAAACCGCAATGCATGTTAATCATTTTCCTCTGCTTCCCCATGAGTCTCCTCGGCATCCTAACACGCTTCATCATGACTGAGAGGCTCCTTGCCTTCCATCAACTTGTCGAAGTCGGCGGTTCCTGCATCTGTCTCCGCTTCAATTGGGTCACTGTCAACCAGGGAGGGATAACAGGGGGAGAATTATCCTGCAGACCAGGTTCAATCTCTCGCTTGATACCCAGAGAATCCTTGGTCTAGGAGTGCTCACTGCTGTGAGAGGGGTTAGGCACAATGCAGGAAAGAGGGGCAACTTGGTTTTCTTCTTCCGTCATGAGAATGGTGATCTGAGTAGAAATCAAAGGCCTATTCAAATTGCTCTGGAATTTAAAATGAGTAGATTGAAAGGCACTATTGGGAATAGGCTTGCGACGAGGATTTCTGGGGGGAAGGTCCTCAGGAGAGGAAGAGAGGTTGATGGGCGAAAGGGCTGGGTTGGCACGAGGACTGACTAAGGGCCACTTGCCATTTCCAGGGCGGTCACCTGAGCGAATCCACTTCCCATGGCACTTCATTTTGCCAACCCATGGAATAGACACAGAAAAATCAAAGGAACAGGGCCTAAAACCAGAGGAATGACCCAATTGAACCCGAGGCCCGTAAGTGCAGACAATTGAAACCCAAGATAGAGAAGCAACATAGAAAATACTGATATTACAGATAACAGACCACTTACCCCAAGCCACTGAACTAATTCCCCTGTGGAGCGCGCAGGTGAATTCAAGATGCTGCAAATTCAAACCCGAGCGAGCCTGAATCTTGCCTCTGAAGACAGGCGCATTCTTATCTTCACACCATAACTCAAAACCAAACCTAGAACCAGAGACCTAAACGTTGGAGGTGGAATGAACGTATGGAAACGCCATGTATTTAACCATCAACAGGCAGCTTCGAAGCACGTCCTGCATTGATTTCACTGACCTGCCCTATCCTGCAACCATAAAAAAATCCCCTCTGCAAGCGATTTTGATTTGGGATGCCACGCTGCTTTGCAGGTGGTAGTACCTGGGCTCTTTATGCTGCATGAGAACCATGTAATGCTGAGACGTCACCCGCATTCGGGGGCATTACTTCCTCCTGAACCATTTCCTTCAACACTAGATTGTTGAAGTCCGTGAACTGTGAGGGAGAGACTAAGCTAGAGAGTGATCCTATACAAAGATGCTTCCCACAATCAACTCCCATGTTTGCTAAAAAATCCGCAACTTTATTCCCTTCTCAGCGAATGTGTTTTAGAACTATTGCTTTATGAGAAGTAAAGCAACGTTCAATAGATCGTAGCCTGTTTTCCATTCGCCAACTGTTGCTAACTTTACAAGCCGGGGAACCTTGAAGGATTCTAGAGAGAATTTTGATAATAATATGAGAGTCACCTTCAACTATGAGGGGAAAGAGGTTCTTATCATGTGCCAAGAGTAGCCCTTGCCATAGTCCTTCCAATTCCACCGAATTAATAGTATCCCATCCTCGAGATCCCATGAAGGTGAGGATTGGAGTTCCTTTATGATTTCTAAAAATTCCACCAAAGCCAGCATTCCCTGGGTTGCCCTTTGAGGCCCCATCAAAGTTTAGTTGGAACATGTGCTCGGGAGGAGGGGTCCATTGTGAGGGCTGAAGGCTGTTTGGCTGCCTTGTACCTGTAGTTAGCTCATTTGGCTTTCGTTGGAAATTCCAATTGTTCCAGATTGATTGTTCTTGGGGGATGGTTGGGAAGTCCTCTTGATACCAGGATTTGAGGAATATGGTTTCCTCGATATTTTGATGAAGAAGTTTCCATATATCCTCCAACGATCTGGTATGGTCCTTGAATATTCTGCCATTTCTCTCCTTCCAGATAACCCATAGAGCAAAGCCTGGGATGATTTTCCAGAGGAAATTGAGGATTTTGCTTTGATAAGGATTGTGGGTCCAGTTGCGCACAGTATCCCTGATATTTTCATTGGATCCACTGTTCCTTTGGCAGCGAAAGTTTATTTTTTGCCAGATCTTTTGAGCTAAAGGGCAGTGGCGCATTAGGTGCATGACGGTTTCCTCATTCTAATTGCAATTGGGACACATGGAGGGCCCATGGAAATTCCTTTTTCTTAGATTATCCCACGTTAGAATCTTGTTATGACAGAGGAGCCATAGAAAGGTGGACACCTTCAACCATATGGAGGGGTCCCATATTTTGTTGCATAACGGATCTATTACCATGTGTTCCTTGATAAAAATATTGTATGCCTCTTTCGTTGAGAACACTCCTTTTTCCTCGTATCCCCATCTGAGGATATCCTTATCTCCAGAATGAGGGATTTTCCTTTTCATAAGTTCTGAGTCTAGGGTTTGTTGAATATTTTCCTGCTCTTGTCTGAGGATTTGTGAAGCTGGAAGCCATTCTCTGTACTCTAGATGTGAGGAGGTTCTCCAAAAGTTTCCAACCGTGTCATGGGGATGCATATCAGGCATCATGTTGGGGTTGAAAGAGAGTTGGTGTTGGAGGGCGGGCATCTGCTGCCATGAGTCTTCCCAAAACCTTGCACTACTACCATCCTTGATTTCCCAGAAACTGTGATGCTGGATGAGATTTTTATTTTGCTTTGCTGAATTCCACATAACTGATCCTGAGTTGAGCTCTGTTAGCCGAATTAGTTCCTCCATTGGGCAGTTACGGGTGTATTTGGCTGTCCAGAGCTGGGCCCAAGGTGTGCGGGGTTCCATTAGCCATTTCCACCATATTCTGGCTCCCATAACTTCATTGCTGTGGGAGGGATCTCGCAGACCAATACCTCCTCCTTTTTTTGGTAGAGACGCTGTAGTCCATTTGACAAGAGCCCATTTGCACTTTAATCCACAATTGCCCCAAAGAATATATTTGGAGAGAGATTAGATCCTTGAGAACCCATTTAGGAGCTGTCAGGATGGAGAAAAGATACAGGGGCATGGCTTGAAGGACAGCTTTAATGAGGACTAACCGACTGGCCATGTTGAGAGATCTATGGGTCCAGGAGGACAGACGCATCTCTAGCTTTTCAAGCAGGATCTTCCAGGATGAATGCTTCAGGGCGGAAGCTATCAGGGGCGCACCTAGATAGGTCGAGGGTAGGCTAGAAGAGGAGAAGCCCAGGATATGAATAATGGCCGCTTTTATGGGAGGAGGGGTGTGAAAGAAGAAAATCTGAGATTTGGCTTTATTGATAGATGCTCTGGAGACCTCTAAGAAATTAGACAGGAGCGTTTTGAGTTGACGAGCTTCCTGGATCGAGGGGTGCCCGAACAGCATATCATCATCCACAAATTGCTGGTGGGTGAAAGCAGGGGAATTAAGGAAGGAGAGGCCTTTAAGATGCCTTGACTGCTAAGCAGACTTGATGCTGCGGCCTAAACCCTCGGCCATTATAACAAAAAGGAAGGGGGAAAGGGGGTCTCCCTGCCTGATGCCATGAGAGGGATGGAAAGTGGAGGAGGGAATGCCATTGATGAGGACCGAGAAAAAGGATGAAGAAATGAGGCTCATAATCCACCGAACCCAGGGAGCAGCAAAGCCAAAAGCCAATAACATCTTTTCAATGTAAACCCAGCTGAGACTATCAAAAGCTTTAGATAGATCCAGTTTTAGAAGCATACCTGGCTTTTTAGAGATTTTCAGAGAGTGAATAATTTCATGAGTCAAAGTGATCCCGTCTATTATCTGCCTCCCTTCTACATAACCCGATTGCTCCGGCGAGATGATGAGAGGAAGGAGAATTTTGAGTCGAGAGGCAATAATTTTAGACACAATTTTGTAAATAATGTTGCACAGAGCTATCGGTCTATATTTGTTAGGGGTGCTTGGATGATCCACCTTGGGAAATAGAGCAATAAAAGTAGCGTTCACCCCCGAGAACATCCATCTCAAGGATCTGGACTCCTCCACAACCTGCCAAACTTTCATTTTGATAATGTCCCAGAAGCTATGAAAGAAGTTAGAGGTGAATCCATCCGGGCCTGGGGCTTTACTTGCTTTCAGTTGACGTAATGCCTGTTCTACTTCATGAATATCCACAGATTTGAGGAGCATTTGGTTGTGCTCTTCTGAGATGAGCTTGGGGATATTTCGGGTAATTTCCTTAATAGTCTGAGATCTGTCACTTATAGGTTCCCGATGCACCTGCTGAAAATAATTTACTAGAGTGCTTTCGATGTCCTCGTGTTTTTCGATTTTGATGCCTTGCTCGTTTTGAATGTGTGTTATGTTGTTGTGCATCCTACGTTGGATTGTAGTGTTTTGGAAGAATTTTGTGTTTCTTTCCCCATCCTTGAGCCATCGAATTCATGATTTTTGCCTCTAGAATGTTTCTTCCTGTTTGTCTCTTTCAGCGATCTGCCTTTCAAGGAGTTTTTCCTGTTCTGACAGTTCCTCTAAACTGCCATCTATGATGAGCCTCTGCTGTACCTGTATCATATCATTCTCTAGTGCCTCTTTGCCCTGAAAGATATTTCGAAAAGATGTGCGGTTCCAATGCTTAATCTTGGCCTTTAAATGCTTGAGATTTTGTTGGAATTGGAACATTTTGGATCCTGGAGGAGGAGAAAAATTGTTCCATTCTGTCTTGAACAAGTTTTGGAAATCCGGATGAGGTAGCCAAAAAGCTTCAAAGCAGAAGGGTCTACACAGCATGTTCCCTGGACGGGACCACTGGAGAGAGATGGGCCAATGATCTGAGCCAGAGAAAGGAAGGATAGAGGTAGCAAAGTCTCCACCTAAATGAATAGCATTGTCTGATAGGAGAAATCTGTCCAACCAAGAGGCTATATGTTGATGCCCTTACCTTCTATTAGTCCAGGTAAATAGGCCATTGTTGAAAGGGAGATCAATGAGCCAATATTTTTGAACGAAGTCCTTAAAGATTGTTCCTTCCTATATTCCCCTGCTTCTTCCTCCTATTTTTTCTTCTATTTTAGTAATCATATTGTAATCACCCCCCGCAATCCATAAAGGGAATGATCTGGTGTTGTTGAGTTCTGAGAGAGAATTCAGAATTCCAGCTTTAAGAGATGTTTCCTGAGGAAAATAAACATTTGTAAGTAGCCCATGGATATTTGTACCTATTATTTGAAAGAGTGCTTGTAGGAAGTTCCTGTGTGCATGAAAGTTATCAAGCCTAATGGCTTTTGGATCCCAAATTATTGCTAGGCCTCCAGAGGCTCCATTAGCATCCACCGCCATATTGGAACTCCCAGGCCATATTCTAGAAGCTAATCTATCCACTGTGATAGAACTAGATTTGGTTTCCTGTAAGAACAGAATATAAGGTTTTTCTTGCTTTATCATTTTTTTAAGAATCCTAGTTTTCCTAGGGCTATTGAGCCCCCTTATATTCCAAGAAATTAATTTCATTGGGAAGGATGCTTTTCAGTATGGAAGTACTTTGTTAACTTGGAATACCTCCCAGAATCCACTAGAATCTGTCCTACTGTAATTGTCCTTTGCAGATCTGTTTTCCTTCCACTTTTTTTGAGTTCTTTGGCCATTAGTCTGCCATCCCAACGGCCTCCAGTTTGTATACCGAGATATTTTTGTCATTGTGCCCTTGAGAGGACTTCTTCCAGGTTTCTCAGTTGCCCTGCAGGAATATTATCAAAGTTTTTTGTTGTGCATGCTGTTTCCAGACCTGTGATGTCTAGATCCCCAATATCTACATTTTCCATTTCTTCCTCTAAACTGAGGGTGATCTGAATCTTCAATCGGTTCTTCTTCTTGGATGACAGTTGTTTGTGTAATCTCCATAGGTATTACTTGAGTAGTCCAAACTATTTCCTGTTGCTTGTCTATCGTGGATATTTCTTTACCCTTCTGTTCTGTGCTTAGCACATTTGGATTTACTTGCTTGGGTTGTGAGGATTTACTCCTTGACGCTGGCTCTGTTTGTGCAGGAGAATCCGACTGCTTGTCCACCTGGGTAGACAGAGCACCAAAGCTATTGCTGGTTGAGGGCATGGAAGATCCAGGTTGTTGTACCTTGGCTTTCGAAGCCTGTTTTCTATGGGATTTTCGACGATTTGTAACTTTAGTGAAACCATCTGCTTCTGAGGCTTCTGGACCAGAGGCTGTTGTGGGTTTTTGTCCTAATGGATAGTCTTTGAATAAATGTCCTAGGGCATGACATCTTCGGCATCTAAATGGAACATGTTCATAATCAATAGGTTGGACCCAATCAATATCATAGTGAGCAATGCTTACCACGTCGGGGAGAGCCTAGTTGAGATTCATGTAGACACATATCCGAGTGTAAGAAGTATATCTGCAGAACTTAGTCTCCTCTGTTGTTTTGACGAACTCACCCAGGGTATTTCCAATCGCCTGCAGAGAGTATTCCTCCCAATATTGCACCGGTAGCGAGTAAAGACAGATCCAGACCGGGGCCCAACTGAGATCCTCCTTGTCCGGGTTGAAGCGCTCTACCCAGCCTCTGAGGAACAAACCTGCTGCATTGAAGAAATAAGGTCCCCCATCCAGGACCCTATTTCTGTCCTCCAAGCAGTTGAAGATGGTAGTGAAGAATCCTTTTGGGTCTAACTGCAGGGTTATATGTCCTTTGGGGTGCCATTTGGCAGTTATCCAGTTTCTTAGCTCCCTTTCCGTCGGCCATAAGCTGATGAACTTCCCGATTAGCACATGATCTCTCAAGTATTTGATTCTTGCATTGATATTATGACCTGGAAAAACCACTCTCGGGCGAACAGATGCCACTGGCTTGCATGTTGCTGAGCGAATCGTCTGCTGCTGTTCAGCTTGTATTGTCGGGTTGATGTTCATATCCTCATCGTCCTTTTGCAGTTGATCAACTTCTGTTTCCTCCCTAATCAGGATCTGTTCTTTGTCATTTTGTGGGGGAGGCGCGTCGTCCTCCCCCCGCAAGGGTTTCATTGGAGAGTGCGCCCTACAAAACCTAATACTAACAGTGTCTGAGCCTGTCAGTAGATGCAGGGGTGCCACAGTTCTTGATCAGCTACCGTTCCTGCAGAAAACCAAAACCCTAGTGCACAGAACCAGAGCCCCCGTCTCTCAGTTTCTTAAAAATATTAACTAAGATGGTGATAAAATTAGCTCCATGGTTATGATGTCAATAGTAGAAGCAACATGAACCCCTATATACTAGAATCGTATCCATTGAGCTGATCCCAAGTTCTGAAACTTGCTCATTCTAAGACTTGTGACTTATTTGGTTGAAACTAACCCCACAATGAAATCCATTGCTTTACAAACTAACATCCAAATACCAAACTTCAAACTTAAAATCTAAATATTTGAAATCAATTACTAGTGCAATCAAATCTACACTTGAACTCTATTGTAACATGAAATCCAACCGGCGAAAACTAGAAGATTGAAATGCAAGTCATTTGTACAAACTAGACTCTAAATGATTCAAGTACAATCTTATTCAATACATCCTACTCTAACCTCGTGAAACATCTTCCCAATCTAATGGTATGCAATTCCAACTGTAACCATGAAATGAGATGGCTACCCATTGGAGTTCTGCTCACATATTTTGTAAGCACACAAAAAAATGTAAAAGATGGCAACTCAACTTGAAAACTGAATCCATGGTTTATAAAAAAACAAAAAAATTGACTTCACTAATGGTTGTAAAAAAATGACAAAAGCACCATTAAAAACATGAAACATCAACTCTTCTTGATGAGAAAAAACAAAAAGCCAATCCTCATTCTGAACCACTTGTTGTTCCTAGTTTATGTTTTCAATTCTGAGATCATATTCAAATGAAACAACAACAAAAATTTATCTGTTTAATATTCATCTCATGAAAAAATATGTGTGTTCTTCGAATGTACCCTTAATATTTTGTGTGAGAGAAATGCCTAAAGGGTCTTCTTCATGTCATTTAAAAGAATATCCATCTTGATTATACAAGATCTCTGAATTTATGCTTTCAAGAGAATTCCATTCAAAAATAGATCCTTAACATCCGAGGGATAAAAAAACCTCCTCCTCATGACTAATTTCTTACACAAGATCCACTCGCAAATGCGAGAAATTACCAACATGAACTAGTTCAATGATTGTATTTTGATCACAGAAAAACTCCCAAACCAGTTGTAAATATTCATCTCTCACGAGAAGGAGGATGAATCTCTAAATCAATTTGTTGATCGACTTCGTTTTTAGTGAACTAATAAGCTATTGTTTGATGGAAATTGTTCTAAGTGTAAGGGAAACCATGCTCTAATATTTTTCATGATGCATGCTTGAAGGACTTCTCATGCAATTCTTCTATGATTTCTTCATCCATAAATTCCTCATCACTATATATGTTTGTTAGATTTTTATTGAAGTTTTCAACATGTTTACAACAATTTTTTACCAACAACAAGGAAATATAACTCTCTTTAAAATGCTTATAAAATACTGATTGAAAATATTCAAGAGAATACAAGCTACCAAGGGGCAACTTCTTCTACCAAAACTTTGCATTTCCCTCTAAAGAAACCATGAACATTTTTATCAGAGAATCCTCATGTAACTTAATTCCAAGTGTTCTTACACACATATGAAATCTAATCAAATGAAGATAAAAATCATCATCGCATGACCTTTAAATATTGGAAGATATGTCTTCCAATCTATGCAAGGAATAATATATAAAAAACTAGGAATGTGAGAGCGATTCATTGGAGCATACCTTGGAGATGTGTGTTCCAATTTCAAGGAATGGATTCTTTGAGAAAATATTCAAGATAGTGATTCTTTGGGTAAAGGATTTGTCATGGATGTTTTGAACTCTCGAATGTTTGAAAATGGGGTCACCATCTCAATGAAACAGATCTTTCTTATGTCTAAAAATTGTTCACCATAAACAATGAGATGTGTATCTTGTGATTCTTTGAGGAAAATTTCACCTTAGCTCCTCGAAAAAGGCACCAAAGTGTTATCACTCAGATAAAACCATGGATGTGGGGAAAAAGGGTAATATAAAACAACTTTATGATTGAATTTGGCCACTGAAGTCAGAGGTGGATATCTCCTCAAACTCCACTACCCCAGGTCACAATGATAACATATATGTTAAACACTCTATGGCCACATTAATGTAAAAGTTGATGATGTTGGTTAGAGTATGGGAAATAGAAACACCATCGGGCAATGGAGTCATAGTGAAATTAATTAAATAATTAAACTAGATAGGGAAAACCTATCATAGAGGCATGGTAGTCCATCATTGCTATACTTCACAATTTATAGATATGAAAGAAGAAAAGGTAACATTCAAGGCTAAAATAAAGCATGTAAGGATGAATTCTGCATGAGCATATCCAACTCAATAAATTGATTTCCAACGTTAAAGATATAAAGCATGAACAATGAATTATATATCAATGACATCTCATTCTAATATAGAAGACAACACATAATAGATAAGTTGAAGGATTAACAAAATTAGTAAAACTCATTGTAGTCATAAACACATGAATCTCTAGATAAAAATTCACATTCCCCTATTTTGAAAGAATTTCATTAAATTCTAGAAAAATGTACACAATGCACAAGGTTGTTCTCTCCCAAATTCCAAACCCATTCTTCTTTTTCCTAAGCTATATAAAATAATCACTTAACTGTAGATCCAAAATGTTTTGGTAAAAATAGTTTACAAAATGTAAAATATAGACTTAAATCTCTAATATTGACTTCATTCCATCTAATATCTAAATAAATTTTGTTTCTCATATCTTCAACATGAATTGATAAAGTTTCCTTATAAAGTGCATCTTGAACTTCTTTGAGAGAAAATGTGAGATGAGTGCATGAAATATGTTCTAAGTGGGTTGCCACATATTCTAAAGATGTTATTTTACTTGCTCATTTCACTTCTTAAATATGATTCAACTCATTTTTTGCCATGATTTGTTCAAAATGATTTTCCACCTCTTGATTTAATTCCCAAGTGGAATCTCATGAGGTGGCTCTCAAACTAAAATTAGATTAGGCACTTTCCTAAATATTCATAAAAAATTGATTCTTCCTAATTCTTTAAAAATAGGCTCCAAATATTCCTTTGTGTCTCTTAAATAGTGATACTTGTGTAAACACTAAGAGTTTCTTTTGTTAATGGGTCGACAAAGATTCTTTCTATTTTCTGTTTTGGAAAATTATTTTTCAAATTCTCAAAAACCACATCCTAAGTTGATGACTATAACAAGAAATTATTTATTATTTTAATCTCAAAAAATGGGCTTCTATTTTTTCATTACTCGTGCTCAGAGTTACTGTCCTTTACTGAAAACAGTCTAAAAAATAGACTTTGCATTTTCCCTTTGACTGCTCACTTTGTGTCATTATGTTTGAGATATTAATCTTGATGAATAACATAATATAATGGATAAACGTTGCATGACTCTTAACCCATGATCACTATAGTGCTAGGGTAAAAATAATCCAATGTGAAATCATGACATAACATGCCACCATTTGTTTAGCTAACCCTCCCTTGATCGAATTCCTGCTCCTTTGCTGCTACTTTGCAGAAGTGGAATTTGTCAATGCCTTTTGATATTGACCTCCAAAACTTTAAAATTAAAACAACCAATGATACTAGTGTTCTGTGTTTTAATTTCATACTCTAGTTTTTAGTGCATTTTATTTTACAAATCTACAATAGGCCTTGATCTTCTATCTCTAAGTACTTTTATATTATTTTTTACAAATTCTCTCTTCCATCTTCTGTTAGTGCTTTTATATTATTTTTTACAAATAGGCCGTCACACTAAAACTTTCAGCACCTTAAAACTATTTACTGCTAATTTATAATTTCCTATTTCTATTCTAGGCTAAAAATATCATGTTCTTATTGTAGTGATAATTTTCAGGTAACCTATGTATATTGAATATGGTTTCTTGTTCTTTCTTTCTAAACTAGGTTTCTTTAATTTTACTAAATCTAAAACATATGATTTGTCTTTATCAGCCATAAATTGTTCTACAATCATGTCAACCCTCATATTTTTGTTCTAGTGACTCTTACTAGAAACCATTCATTATTTGTATAAAATATTCATCCCCATTCAAATCTTCCTTTATTCTACATTTTAAATTAGATTCACAAGTGCTAATAACTACTAAAAGTATAATTTGTATCCCTTGGATAAGTGGATGTACTATCATGTTATCTTTTCACTTTAGTTGTGCTTTTTCAATATCATACTCACTATTAGATGATAATCATCTAGCTTTCCTAATATTTAAGTGAGGTTGATCAAATAGTGACGCCATATATTTAATGCATGCACAATGTTTGTGAGTTTGATATCATGGGTAGCATAATTTTAATCATGTTTTTTCATTTTTTTATTTGTATCTTATCACATGATTATCTTGCATAAGCACTGAGTTTTTTGTTTTTTCCTATAATTTTTAGAACCTGAGCACTAGTCAAAAGATTCCTTAATTATTGAAATATTACTTGACAATTAGTAGTGGACACAAATTTTATTAGTTTCCATTGCAAAGAAGATATAAGATGTCCAATTTTTTAAAATCTTTTAATGAATCTCCAATAACGTCTTGCAAGTCCCTTCATTTACCTTACATCTATGGCATTCTTTGGAGTAGGGGAGTTCATAATACCATTGATCTTTCATACATTAATTGAGATTCTTTGATCTGAAATAATATATCCCAAATACTTTACATTTGTCTTGGTTAAAAATTTCATTTACCGAACTTGGCATTTACGTTATGTTTTCTTAATACCTATAAAACCAATCCAATATGCTTTTTGTGTTCTTCCTCAAACTTAGAATACATGATGATATCATCTATAAATAACAATATAAGCATATCTAAGTATTCCCTAAAGATGTTATGCATGAAACACATGAATGTAGTTGGTGTATTGGTAAGACCAAATGGTACCACAATAAATTCATAATTACCATATCTTGTTTTGAATTATTTCTTATAAATATCATCATATTTGTTTCCCACTTGATGATATCTCAATGTCAAGTTGTTTTTTTTAAATGATTTGTTCTTCTTTAGTTGATAAAACAAATATTCAATCTAAGGTAATGGATACTTATTTTCCATCATCATTTTATTCAATAGTCTATAATAATGCACATCTTAAGGGTGAAATCCCTTTTCTTTATAAATGGAACTAGTGTTCCACATGGAGGTACACTTGGTATAATATATTATATTTCAAATAACCTCTACAATTTCATTTATAGTTCCATCAAATCAAGAGTAATCATTTTATAATGTGCTTTAGATATAGTTGATTTTATACACACCAAAATTCATCTATAATTTTAGGGTTTATCCTTTAACAATTTTTGCCCATGGATAATTCAATGATCACCCTCTCAATTATTCCTTCTACCTCATTCAAACTTACATGTTTCCCAAAAATAATTTTAACCTCTCTAGCCTTGCCCCTATGCATTTACTTGGGCTGTTTTGCTTCATGGTACTCTAGGGTCCATCTTTGCTACTATAAAAATTTTATCCTTAGCATATCCTCTTTTTATGTCATCTAGTTGTTCCCATTCCTTACCCAAAATTTCTGGAAAATAATGATTAGGTGGTTGCAAACTAATAAGAATCCCAAATTAAGCACTATGAATAAGTTCAATTAGTAGCCCCATTTTTTGTCTTCAAGAAAATAAGGCCTATTTTTTTCTTTCCCTCTCTTATTTATTCAACCTGTGTTAATAAAGGAATCTTCATTTCTAACCCTTCATACTCAAATACATATCTTTCACCTCTCTCAAATTTGACCACATCCAAGAATGTGTCTCCTACTCCCATATAATCATTTAACCCTTTTGTTATGCCATCTTTTAACTAATTCATGCTAAGACTTAATTAGTTTTTGTTTGTAAGTTTTACATTATGTTTTCATATGTGAAAATATTTAAAGTTATATGAGATATCTTTAAGTGGATAAATTGAACATCAATTTCCCTATCTTCTAGTAATGTTATACACAAATATTTATGATAGAATTTGTTTGCAATTACTATATCTATAAATCAATGGTTATAAAATTGTTCATATTTCATATCTTTAAAAAAAAATCTTTGTTTTAAAACCGTTTGAATATCATTCCTAGGTGTTTTCTTCAATAACAAATCTCAAAGTATTTAGTAAATGTTATAAATCTTGTTATATCCTTTCCTCTCCTCTTGGACAACCATAATTAACCTTATTATTTGTCATCTTTAGATGAAAGTAGGGTAATTATATATATGAAAGGAATCATCCACTAGAACTCAAATGAACGAAAGATTTTCCTTTAAAACATTACTCTTTCTTGGCATAGTTTTCTAACCAAAAACTATCTCAAGCAAACAACATGAACAATGCCTTTCATGTTTGGAATGGTTTCTAGCTATAAGCCAGTAGGTATCAAAGCTTAGATTTATCATGGTATACTAAAAAAGCTATTTGTAAAGACTATATAAAATATCTAAGACTTCATTGTGTATTTGATTAGAATCAAGGAGAATGATCTCAATATCAGTAGTCTTAATGACTAAGTATTATGTACAACAATTACCATTTCACTACTTTTTATTAGCTAGTATGCATACTAAAAAGAATGGATTCTTGTTCAAGAATTTGTATCAAGAAGATATAAAGAAGAGGATCTTCATGTTGAAAAACATAAACTTTTGGGTTTATATAAATAACTATTTCCAATGGTTGTTGAGTTGCATAAGAATTAGATTGGCTTACCTTTAAGAAATGGACATATTGAGAAAATATAGATGTTTGTGACAACATAAATGTGATGGTTGTTAGAGTGGACTATATTCTACATCGAATGAGTAATGTGCCTTCAAATATTTGAGTTATATATAGAATCCCATACTCACATAAATTATATAATGGAATAGACAACAATAAATTGAGTCTATAAATATAAAAATAAATTGGTAATTTTTTGTGGGATGAGAAAAGGAGATATAAAGGTATCATCTCTGTTTCCAACCACTATAATGAATTAAATCTATTTTATCATGGAAAATACAGAGTTTGGATTAGATTTGAATGAACTATAGTTCAAATTGTGGGCAATGTATTGATGATAAGAGTGAACATGCAATTGATACTATATGTAATATAAGTTTCCTCCCATTTTTCTTTTTGTAGTTCTCCAAAATTGTAGTGGTGAAAGTGTGAAGCCAACCCCTAGAAACTATGATGACCAACTTTTCTTATTGATACCTCTATGATTTTGATACAATACACTTCACACTCATCATTAAGGTAAAATCTAACTACATAAGAAATATTCTCTTGATGTCTAGGTTGATGTCCAACAAAAGAATGAACATATTTGATTACAAGTAGAAATATAGAGTATTTCAATATGTCATAGCTAATAAAAAATGAGTTTCTACTATAAATAAATAGGATTATGTTGAAAACTATACCAAAATTGAAATTGATGCACCATTATGATCATACTATAGTTATATATCGCACTCATTGAAGATTAACAAATATGTTATCCAAGACTCACAAGAAAATGGATATGAAGAGCCTCGAAAAATCACATCTTCCCCTATCACAAAATTTTGATTTTTTTATTTTTTTATAGAGAATATTATTGTTGGGGAGGACATATCAAAGTTTAATAAGTTAAATTTCCAACATACAATCAACAATAGCGTATTTTTATAAACTCTCATGAATAATTAAAGAAATAGTTTAGTTCAAAAGTCAAAGTCACAATTAGCTAACCATACAAGTTTGGGATAGCTAAATGGACTATGACCTATTGATGTGCTTCATTTACAACATTGTTGGAAATTAATGATAGTTGACTCTATTCAAGAGCTTATGGATAAATTTTAAGAAATTTATTATTATATGAGGAAAATAAAGAGATATTTATGAGCATATTTGGTTAGGAAGATCATTGATGCATGGAACTAGATATGAAGTGAAGGATAGCTTGTTGAATAGTGCAAAAATGATATTTAAAATCTTACTAATATTTTTTTAATACAAATTTAATTCTTGCATTTTCATAATGTTTCATTAATGAAGAAGTACCTCAAAATTAATCTAGCTATGTGAATTTTGTTGTTATGATTTTTTGTTTAACAATTTTTCTCTTGTTATGATATGCTCACAATTCTATTTATTTTTTGTGTATTGAGTTGAATGGAGGAAGAAGATCCATAAAGAAAGTTGCAAATAATATTTTCTGCTCAAAATAAAATTTAGTCACTGCCAATGCTTATATTAGTGCAAAATAAAATAAAGAAGGCGGTGAATAGATTTCTCAACCATGTGACAAGTGTGAAGATAAAAAAACAGCTAGTATTCAAATAATTATGCATGGCATGCTCACATTTGAGTGTCACAAGCATGTGAATGACAGAGATAAATTAAGTGTGAAAGGATAGGAGTGTGTTTCACATTTAGATAGGAGTTTGGAATGAATATTTACTAATTTGCGAAAATGGGTAATTTCTTCATTTTTTTGAAATATATACTCTAACACATAGGTGAATACTCAAAATGAGAAAATCTTTGTAATGAGGTGAGAATTAAGAACTTACGTGTCATCTAGGGTATCCTAGAACTCATGTATTGTAATTGATAAGATAGGAATCTAGAAGGGTATGAGCCATGAGACAAACTTATAAATAGAAATTTGTTGTTAAGCCATAAGTTTCATTTTGGAATTTTTAGTACATTGTTAATATAGTGGATGTTGATATGTAGCATTTTTATACCCTAGCAATAACAATATTTTGTTTGGTCATGCAAATATTTTTTCCTTGTTCAATTCTCTTAGTGATTGTGGGTGTGAGCATTTTTAACCTTTGGGAATATTCCCATGGTATGATGTCTATTCTTACTTATTCTATGCTTTGTAATGCTTCATATGAAAATATGATATTCTCAATCATTTGGAGGCTATTTTAGCTAGTGGGTTGGAGACCAATCTCATTTGCATAAAATCTTTGATTATGTGTATAATAATTAGTTGGTGGAGTATTCTCCCTATGGTTATATGCTAGTCACAATTTATGCTAGTCACAATTTAATTTTCCTTGGTTACTGAATAATTGTGGGAAAAGGAAGTTTTCTTATCATTTGAATCTTTTCATTTCAAGAGGGAATCAAAGGATTTGATTGGAGTTTATCCTTGACTACAATTGGGACTATTTTCTATGGCATTGGTTTCATTATTAGATATTTTCCTTTGCTAGATTAGATAGGATTTAGTTATGTGTATTTGATAAAACATTATTGCATTGCATGTTATTTTCATTTCATAATACTCATAAAACCTATATTACCCCCATTAGGCCATATTTGGATGTTTGAACATAAAAAGGTCTAATTGGGCCCTTTTGCCAAGTGAGAATCTAAATTTTACAATCTCATTTCCCATGCCAATAAGAAATTTTCATATTTTCTGTCATGAAGAAGATGGATAACCATATGGTACTTACCATACTTTTGCACATTAGTTTCATGATTTCATATGCAAAGAGCATGTTAGAAAATTATATATTGCAGAGCAATGGAACACATAAAATATTGCAGAAATATAAACATAGAAAATGCATAAAACAAGAGTGACAAAGATATACTTGGTTCACCAAGTTTGGGCTATGTCGATGGAAAAACAACTAATCCTTCTTTTATTATATTACCCAGCAAACTGAAGAGATACAACCTACAACACATCCGCTGTAACTCCCTCTTCGCTCTCAATTTCCTCTCTTTCTTTCACTTAAAATATAGATACAAATAGATGCAATACAATTCCCTCATATATAGTGAGGGGTTGCCTTCTAGGGAAAAAAACCCTAAACTAAACATAACTTCTACCATCAGATCATCCACCTAATGAACACCCAGATTGAGTCGAAATTACTAGACTTTTACAAGGCAATTTTACATCTATTTTTAGCTTCGGGGGCGCTGCCCCCAAACCCCCGCGAGGGAATCGCTAGCCCCCAGACCCCCCAGCTGGGGGGATCGACCCCCCCCAAACCTCCGCGGGGGGGACAAGTCCCCCCCGCACCCCCTCACGTGGAGGGGTGTACAATCTTCCTCGGGTATACATCCAGCTAAGACCTTTGACTACAAAAGATAATTAGGCTCCACACCCAACAGAGCACATAGCTTTTGTTTCAATAACCAGTGCAAGAAATGAAAAAGGGAGAAAGGATCACAAACCCAAGTAATAGTCCCTTGATTTGAATGCTGTGAAAAAAAGGTGATGTATAAAGGAAATACAACTTATCAATATTCTAACTTGTTTGGACTAGATAAAAATGTAGAATCACATTGTTGGAAGGAGATAGAAGTGTCAACAACAGGGAGATTTTTTAGACATGGAAATTTATCTTAACTTGCACAAACTTTGGAGAATGTTGCTAGTCCCTAATATGAAAATTGTAAAATATTTGGATTTATTTTTGTAGAAACATTAAATTTTTTATTGATTCTATATAGTCTCTATAATATTTAGGTGATTTTTAATTAAAATAATTTTATCCTATAAAATTTGGGAAAATGGATTTTAGAAAAAAAATTAGAAATTAGGGAATCCTTTTTTGGGAAAAAGCATGGAAATGAGGGGAACTACTAAGTGTAGCCCCTAAAATTTTCCCATGAAACAATACAACTATGAATAAGTTCTATTAGTAGCCCCACTTTTTGTCTTGAAGATAATTGAGACTATTAATTGTCCTTTGCCTCTCTTATATGGGTTAATGTTCATAAAGGAGTTGTCAATTCCAACCCTTCGTCTTCAAATGCATATCTTTGAGGTATATGGAATTTGACCACATCCAAAACATGTACGGTACTCCCATCTAATCATTTAACCCTTTTATTATGCCATATCTTAACCAATTCATGGTGAGACCCAAGGATGGATGTGGTGGTAGGGGAATTATCATCCCCATAGTCCACTTGATTGATTCCTTCATCCATGGGCAACCATTTGAGAGAGTGAAGCATATGTCATTAGCCCTAACTACTCATTTCTCTCATAACTTTGTTTTTTATTATTATGGGTGATTCACTTCATTTCCCCTATGGGTAGGAAGTCAACAACTATAAATTGAGCATTACAAATATTTTTATGTACCCAAGAATTATGGATCACATGAGCATCACTACCTAAAGGATACCACAAGAATGCATTTATGACAATCTACAAATTATTGCTTCCATGATTAGAAAACCTTCTCATTTGAATGGAAAAAGCTTCTTTTAAATTATGATATTAAAAATAAACTTTAATAACACCCTCAAAAAATAAAAAATACAAATAATAATCTTCAAAATCTAATAAAATAATACTTTACTTAACCACAAACTAAATTAAAATTCACTAAAATTCCAATTATTCAAATTCCAAAACTAATTCATTTCAAATTAAATTAAATTATATACTCCAATTAATTAAATTCCAAAAATTCTTCCTTCCAAACTAATTTAAATAATCATATTCGTGGCAATCTTGGCACACATCAAACATACATTTCTAATGTATTGTTCGTCACCCAACATCTTGTCACATCAAACATTTTATTGTTCGCCACATCAGCATCCTTGGGTACAAAATAATTGCGAAAGGCATCCCAGAAATGGGTGCGTTGTCGTCCAAAACTAAAGGACACGTAGCATAGATTCGGAAAAGCGCCCTATATAATGACGTCGTTGGCTTCCACTCCTCCACACCAGCTGCAGCGCCATCTCCATCTCCAGTGGTCTTATCGTATTTGCTTGCCTTCAGCTTCACCTAGTTCAGGCATGACAATGGCTTCCGCTGTGCAATGTGCCGCCGTGAGCAGGACGTGTTCCGCAAGTTCGACACCAATGGTGATGGAAAAATATCCAAGTCGGAACTGAGTGCCTTGATTTCGGAGGCGGTGATTGAAGGGGTGATGATTCATGAAGGAGGTGGACTCCAATAAATACGGATTCATCAACTTTGACGAGTTGGTGGAGGCCAACTCCAAGAAACTCAACGCCGCCCGTCTCATGCAAAACTCCGCTTCCGCCGTGCAATGTGCCACCCTGCCTGGCCGCTTGGAGCTGGAGGACGTGTTCGGCAAGTTCAACACCAACGTCGACGACAAAGTATCGAAATCGGAACTGGGCGCCATCCTCAAGTGCAGCTGTAATGAGGAGGAGATTGATGGTGTGATGAAGGACGCGGAATCCAACAAAGACTGCTTCATCAGCTTCGACGAGTTTGTGGCCGCCAACAGCAACGGCCTCAAGGCCGTCAGTCTCATACCAGGCCTGGCTTCAGCGAATTGATGGCCGCGCTGCCCCCTCTAATTAATTAGTAAATAAATACTCCCCTACCTCACCTCTCAGGGCTTAACTCTATCATTAGATGAGGGCTTAATGCATGTACTCTTTCTTTCTTTCTATTTTAAACATATGCACATATATTTAAAATAACTACACGCTATTATCTTCATGCTATTCACTATCTTTATTCACTATCCTTACTCTTTTTACTTAGCGTTATTATTTTTTCTAAAAATAATTTGTTAGATTTTCCTAGTTTTTTCCTCTTAAGTCATATAACATGTCATTCACTTAATTATCTTGGTGTTTGCACAAACAAATATTTCATTATACCAATTCAAATTCATATGAATATAAATTCCAACTTTTGATTTGTGTATATTACTATATAAATTCCAATCTTTGATTTGTGTATACTACTATATAATTGTTGATAATTAAATTAAAATCCTAAAATCCCATTCCAAAATTCTAAAATAGACACTTCAACAAGAAAATGGGTTCCCATTGACCATTCATATGCAACTAAGGATGGAAGGAAGTGTATGTTTTATTGATTTTACAAAGAGATAACTTACCACAATATTTTAATGTGAACATTCATGACAACACAAAATAAAGTTGCTTTCCAAAGAAACATAAAATAAATACAATCGTAAATGCCATATGGTGTTTAATTTCACTAATGAAATGGAAGACAAGTGATACTTGAAACCATCATACTATGAAATCCTCAAACTTTGTTTAAAAATAAAGAACAAACAAATATACTCAAGTCACTTGCACATTTAAAAAAAAAATTCATTGTCCCATTGCCTCACTGTATAACATAATGCTAGGAAACCCATGTCAAAATACCTTCATTGGAAAACCTACAACATTAACTATAGTGTATTTAATAAAATATCCTAGTGCACCCATAAAGTTCCAAATTTATACCTAACTTAATTCATATAATCACCACTCTTTTGTATTCAATTTGAACACTATATAAGGGAAGAACCTGTTGGTTCTTATATGCCAAAATAAGCCTCCTAAACTCCAATATGAAACACCTATATATAAGTCTACTTTTATCTATTCCAAACAACCTAATCAGAAGCTCTATACCTAATTAGTTAATTTAATTATGATTTTAAGTTCCATTGAAATAATTTGTTTTCCATTATCTAATATGGACTTTGAGAGAGGGGTACAATTCTTGGAATTACTCCTTCCCCGGAAGTACCCCCATCTTATATTACCCCATATCTTATATGTTAGTTTTTTTGTCTCTCTATCATTTCCATTTATTTTTATTTTAGACTACAATTTTTGCGTTGATGTTACTTGCATCTCCTTTATACTCATAGAAACCTATATTATGGCCAATAGGCCCATCTATGTTCTAACATAAGAAGGTATGATTAGGTCATCTTTCCAAGTAAGCATCCAAAGTTTAGAATTGGTCATTCCCCATGTCAACAAGATTTTTTCTTGTAGCTTTTGGCATGAAGAAGCTTGATAATTATATGATACTTACCATAGTTTCTAAACTTGGTGAAACATATTTTGTCTTTGTTCTTTCTTTTCCTTTTTATACTATAACAATGAACATTTTACAATTGCTTATAGAATTCCTTGTTTTGAACATTTTGTGAATATATAGTGAAAAGTGGGATAAAGTGTTGCACATTATCTTTATATAATCATATGCCAAGAATACATCCCTTTTGATACAAATATCCAATCCTAGTGAAAGAAAAGAAAAAGTGAAAAAGGATCACAAACCCAAGAAATAGTCCTTTGCTTTGAATGATGAAAAAAGAGTGACATGTAAAGGAAATAAGGCTTCTCAAAATTCTAACTTGTTTGGACAAGATTACCATGTAGAATAAGATCCTTGGAAGAAAGGGGTAGGCAAAAATTTAAGTACACTAATTTGTATTATAGTTTAGAGACCTTGGAGAATCTTACTAATCCCTAATACACAAATTTTAAAATATTTGGCTATATGTTTGTACAAATATTCAAATTTATGATCATTTTCTATATATTTTTATATAATTTTGGTGATTTTTAAGTTAAAGTATTTGTATCTTATAAATTTTGGGGAGATATTTTATTAAACATGGAAATTGATCATTCTCCTCCTTGTGATTCTCCTTCTTGGTCTCCTTCCATTTCTTTTCATATGTACATATTCATAGAAAGGTCTAGTTAATGTCACATAAATTTTATATATTTCCTCATCCCATTGCTCTTTCAACAAATATTTTAGGGTTTTTTTCATGATTGGTATGAACTATATTTTCATGTCTTCATTTTTACTCTTTCCCTCTCTAAAACTTTTATTTTCTTCCTTTTCTGCTATCCTTCTATTTCAACATTATCATGCATTCCCCTTAATAATAAGTTCTCCAAATTAGTTCTTTGTGTTTCTAGCAACATGGGGGAGATACCTTGCTAAAATATGAGATTGATGGCTCAACTGAGGTAATTATTTTTCTTCACTACTAGAAACTTAAATAAGGGGAAGAAAATAAAGTAGGATATATATAGAAAAAATAAAGAAATTCCTTAGACTCCATTATCCTTCCCCAAGTGTGGCATCATAGCCACTATAAGCACTCATGTTTCTTGTTCTAAGCCATCATCATTATATTTCAAGTAAAAATATATACAATTTTTACAACATCACTATATGGCATGATGAACAATATAAGGAAAACATAGAAATATACATGCATAGTTTAAACAAATTTAAGTACAAACTTTCCAAGGAGATAAATTAGGACATTTCCCCCTCCCTAGGTAACATTGTCCTAGTTTTCATTTCAATACAAGAATGTCTCTATGTCAATATTATGGTTAATATGATGTACACATTTATTTAGTAGTGATACTTGAAAAAATTAAGTCTCTTAATATTAGTGAAAAGAGAAATTTATAAGAAATGGGGGCCACTCCTTCCAAATGGTCCACGATATCTCCATGCAAGGCTGGCATGGGCTCTAAGTTTTAGAGAATTGTTTTTATTGTTTTAATTTAAGATATACAAGCTCACCAAATTTGAATCTTTTATGCTTTATTTTTATCTATGCATAGATTTTTATATATATATATATATATATATATATATATATATATATATATATATATATTATATATATATATTAATTTTATATTTTTATTTTATTTTGTCTTGGGATGTCTTCAAGTTTTGTTTGATCTTGATGATTTCTTGCACCATCTCTTTCAACATTTCTAGTCCATGTGTGATTCTATTCATTGGTTTGTCCCAAATTATAGGTGTAACAGATTTTCAAACTTGAAAATTTCTTTGATAAAATTTCTACAATATTTACTACTTTAAAAGTGGACACCATAAGGATAAAATGAGTAGCATTGCTTAAGTTATCAAGTGTAATCATGATGAAATCATGTTGTTTTACTATTATTAGTAATACCTTGATGAATTCCATGGGTATGGCTTCCCATTTCCATACACTAATCGATAGAGGTTTCTATAACCTATTAGGTGTTTATGTTCCACTTTAACTTGTTGGCACTCAATGTATCTTGCAATCTAATTTGTAATTTCCTTTTCAATTCTAGGCCAAAAATATCATGCTCTTATTGTAGTGATTATTTTATGATAGCCTATGTATATTGAATATGGTTTCTTGTGCATTTAATCTAGACTGAGTTTCTTTAACTTTACTAAATCAAGAATATACAATATGTCTTTATAAGCCATAAATTCTTCTACAATCATATGATAGCCCTCATATTCTTGTTCTAGTAAGTGACCCTTACTCTAAACCTGCCTTTATTTGTAGAAAATATTCATCCCCATTCAAAGTTTCTTTTATTCTAGTTTTTAAATCACATTTGTAAGTGTCAATAACTATCAAATGTATAATTTGTAAGGCTTGGCTAAGTTAGTCTAATGCCATGTTCTCTTGAAAAATGTGCAACAAGAAATGTTAAATTTAGAATGTGCTAAAAATAGACCTACTAAAAATAGCATGCCTAAAAATAGCAATTTGGCCAGTGAGATCATTGGCCACAATGGGTGAGAGGTGAAATTGCTAAAATTATAAAGTTCTAAAAATAGCATTTCTGGGTCCCTTACTATTTATAGCAGTCCCTAGTCTATCTATAGGAAGTAAAATTAATTTTGGTCTTAAAAGGAGTTGGAAATATTAATTAATTAATTTAGTCGAGTTATTTAGCTAAGGAAATTCGAATTTGAATTCTTTGTGAGCATGCACATGAGTTGTCCCACTGATTGAGGAATTTATCCTTAATTTCCTCCATTGATTGAGGGAATATGTATGAGTTCTATAATGAGAGAATCAGTTGACTTAGTTCTAACTAGTCAAGTCCAGTTAGATTATTTTAACAAGTTGTTAAAATACTAATATATAGTTTGTTAATGCTCGCATGCATGTGACAACTTTTATTTTAGATAACTGAGAATTCACTCATGGATAACTGTTGCATGTCAGTTCTGTCAAAGACCCAGTTGAGATTAGATGTGGGACAGTGTACTATCAGATGCTTGGATATTTCTAGTAAGTATTCCTTGCATGGATAAGGGTCTATTATAGGAGATTGGAGGACTTGTAGCCTATATATTGAGGCCTAGGTAGTCCATGATTTTCATCTTCTAATTGAAGATCATTAGGATCTTTTGATTACAGAGAGAGCATGATAGCTATTGAGCTGATTCTTTTTGTATGTTGAAGAGGATTTCCACTTGATTGATAATACATGGTTGGGGTTTTATGCTGGTGCTTTCCCCTGGATATATCTTGTGTTATGTGTGATTATTTCTATTGATCAGTTATGCATGTTTCTACTTGATGTTGTTCATAAATTCGATTATGCTTCCGCTTAATGTTTTGTAGAAGTAGAATAAGCATTATGCTTTAGGAAATTTCATATATTGGTTTGTTCTACAGGTGAAATTTCTACATGGTATTAGAGCACAAGTGATCAAGAAACAACAATATAATGGCAAGAGAAATTCGAAGTTTATTATTCGGGATATAGATCTCAAGTTCTTATCACATCTATTTCATCGATGGCGTTCTATGGTTTGAGGCTTGAGTATGCCTTGATGGTAGCTCAAACTATATAGCTTAGAAGGATCCCATGGAGGCAGTTTTGGAAGATAATGGTCTTAAGGATTTCATTGATCAAGAAATCCCTAAGCCTACTAACAAGACTGAGCAAGTGGAATGGAGGAAGTGTGTGGCTAGAGCTAGGAGAATTCTCTTGGAGGGAGTGCGAGATCACATTGTCTCGAGCCTCCATGGGAAGGAGACTCTGCATGCAATGTGGAAAACATTGAAAGATTTATATTAGAATAGAAGTGATCAAAGGAAGCTGGTGCTAAAGGACAAACTTCGAAAGATCAAGTGTGAAAGGGATGAGATGATCTCTATGTATCTGAACAAGCTCATCACATGCAGGGATGAGCTTGCAAGTGTAGGGGTTGTGACATTGGATGAGGATATGGTGAGTCTAGCACTCCTTGGCCTTCCTAAGAGTTGGCATAGCTACCAGGACTCGGTGAATGGAAGGGAGAAACTGCCATATTGGGAACGATTATGGTCAGATTTGATGCAGGAGGAGATCAGATGGAGCACCAGAGATAGTTCTTCATCCATGCATGATGAGGAGAGCTGCGCCTTAGCGAGTAAGGAAAAGAAGTGGAAGGAGAAGGTTTCTCTTTCTGAATCTAGTTCTTCCAATGATGGGAAGAAGGTTGACAAAATCGAAAGTGTGATGCTCTAGTTGTCATGAGGTGGGCCATTATGCTACAAATTATCCACAGAGGAAATCTAAGAAGGGATCCAGGGAAGGATCTGAAGGTGAGCCACTTGTTCACAGTTTGAGTTGGACTTCACACTCTTCACATGCATGGCTTATGGAGGGAAGTGGTTGGTTTCTTGACAATGAAGCTTCTTTCCACATGATCGACGACAAGAGTTTGTTCAGTACTTTGGAGGAGAAATATCTCCAGACACTCATAGCGATGGGTAATGATGAGAAGTATAGTGTCACAGGTGTAGGCATGGTTATTTTTCATAGGGAGCATGGATCTCACCTTACCTTGACCGATGTCAAGTATGTACCAAGACTGAAGAGAAACTTGGTGTCGATTGCAATGTTGGAAGATAGAGGCTATGATGTAGTCTTCAGTAAGGGAAAGGTTTTCCTTAGACACATCATCACTAGATAGGTGAAGCAAATCAGTTCATGGCTAAAGAACCTGTATGCTCTTAAGGTTCAAGATGCATGCAAAGCCTTGAGCACTAAGGCAACTAATGGAGACTTGGTGGATGAGAGGGGGGTATATTACCTCTAAACATGCATAGCCATAAGAAGTCTCAGATGATTGTGGAGGAGCCACGATTGGTGCAACAGCTTCAAGAGGTTGTAGAGCAACAACAACAAGGGAAGCTGAGTGGAGATCGAGTAGAGACATCTACTCGTATAGAGACCTCCAGTAGGGGGAAACTTCGAGCCCGGTGGGTAGATGGATCACATGCAGCCATACCTCCAGGTAGGAGGTGGGGTGATGTGGATTGATCATCCTGAGGAAGAGGGGCAGGATCCTTGAGGTACCCAACCGCTTGGATGTGACCTTGCTACATGAGCTCTGATGTGGAGTAACAGGAATTGACTGATTGGGTAGAGACAGATGTGGATGGAGTGACAGAGACAACAATAGTGCAGGGAATCCCAGGATAGCACATATCTAGCAGGCTGCAGCAATGCGAGAGGCACAAGCGTTTTGCACAATGTTAGGTGGCACAGAGAGAAGTGCAATGGTACGAGATGCATGGAGATATTGTAGTAGCACATATGTCAGAGAGGGAGCAGTTGTCAGCAACAGGTAGAGCTTCAGCATCAGAGTATGTTCCTAGCCCAACAGAGTGGTCAATTGGGAGTGTTTTTGTTCCAAGTGTTGTTGGAGCAAGTGAACCAGGTAGATGTGTTACATGCAAAACATTCCAGAATTAGAGGATCGGGTTCGAGAGAAAGCCTTTCTTGTTGAGAGGGAGTGTTGAAAAATGTGCAACAAGAAATGCTGAATTTAGAATGTGCTAAAAATAACATGTCTAAAAATAATAGTTTGGCCAGTGAGGTCATTAGCCACATTGGGTGAGAGGTGGAACTGCTAAAAATAGAAAGTTCTAAAAGTAGCATTTCTGGGTCCCTTCCTATTTATAGCAGTCCCTAGTCTATCTATAGGAAGTAAAATTATTTATGGTCTTAACAACAGTTGGAAATATTAATTAATTAATTTAGTTGAGTTAATTAGTTAAGGAAATTCGAATTTGAAGTCTTTGTGAGCATGCACATGAGTAGTCCCACTAATTGAGAAATTTATCCTTAATTTCCTCTATTGATTGAGGGAATAAGTATGAGTTCTATAATGAGAGGATCAGTTGACTTAGTTCTAACTAGTCAAGTCTAGTTATATTATTTTAACAAGTTGTTAAAATAATAATATATAGTTTGTTAATGCTTACATGCATGTGATGACTATCATTTTAGATAACTGATAATTCACTCATGCATAACTGCTTCATGCCAGTTCTGTCAGAGACCCAGTTGAGATCATATGTGGGACAATGTACTATCAGATGCTTAGATATTTCTAGTAAGTATTCCTTGCATGGATAAGGGTCTATTATAGGAGATTGGAGGACTGGTGGGCTATATATTGAGGCCTAGGTAGTCCATAATTTTCATCTTCTGATTGAAGATCATCAGGATCTTTTGATTACAAAGAGAGCAGGATAGATATTGAGCTGATTCTTTTTGTATGTTGAAGAGGATTTCCACTTGATTGATAATACATGGTTGGGGTTTTATGCTGGTACTTTCCCCTATATATATCTTGTGTTATGTGTGATTATTTCTCTTGATCAGTTATGCATGTTTCTACTTGATGTTGCTCATGAATTCGATTATGCTTCCACTTAATGTTTTGTAGAAGTAGAACAAGTATTATGCTTTAGTTATATGTTTTTCAAGATCATACTCACTAATAAATACTAACCATCTAGTTTGTGTAGAATTTAAGTTTGGTTGATAAAATAGGTGTCATAGTCAATTATGGCCTATCATCAAAATAAATTACCTACCCATCAAATAGTGACGCAACATATTTAATGCATGTTTAATGTTTGTGAGCTCTAAATCACTGGTAACATAATTTTCTTCATGTTTTTTCAAATTTTTAGATGTGTATCTTATCACATGATTATCTTGCATAGGCACTCAATCCAGTCCTTCATTACAAGAATATGTACATAATGTGAAATATTTGCTTGGTTCTACAATTTTTAGAATTGGAGCACTAGCCACAAGATGCTTTAATTAAAGAAATATTACTTCACATTTAGTGGACCGCACAAATTTTACTTCCTTCCATTGAAAAGAAGATATAGGATGACCATTTTTTTTAATTCTTTAATAAATCTCCAATAATATCTTGAAAGTCCCTTAAATGAACTTATAACTATCACATCCTTTGGAGTAGGCCAATTCATAATACCCTTGATCTTTTCTATACTAATTGAGATTCTTTGATCTGAAATAATATATACCAAATACTGTACATTTGTCTTGGTTAGAAATTACATTTGTTGAACTTAGCATTTAAGTGATGTTTTCTTAATAGCTATAAAACAAATGTAAGATGTTCGTTGTGTTCTTCCTCACACCTAGAATAGATGATGAGATCATCTATAAATACAAATATAAAAATATCCTAGTATTCCCTAAAGATGTTGTTCATAAGACACATGAATGTAGTTTGTCCACTAGTGAGATGAAATGTTGTTGATTTTTCAGTAGCTTTGGAGGTACTCCAAGCCCTAGGGTTCAAGGTTTGGAGGGTAGAGTAGCACAAGAGTCACTTGTGGGCTAGGAACCCAAGGTTGGGGTTTTGCACCCACATTGATTTGGGACAAAACCATGAACACATTTGGACACGTGATGGGTCAGATGATAATACTTGTTGAGATTAATCAGATGCAACAAAAATCATCTCATTGCTAGTTTTAGAAGTGGAGTTATGAATTTTTTAAATACATGGTTGGGTTTTGTATAGTCGAGTGGCCTAATGATTAAAAGGATAATGACAGCTGTACAAGCCAATAATGACATCCAATGAAGCCCTCCTTTAAGTATAAATATGATTTGAATTGTTTCATTTAGAGGCACATCCAATAACATTCAAGAAAAACAATTATCTCTGAAATTTTGCAGCAGTCAAGGAGTCAACAACAAGGAGTTTAGGAAGTCATTTTGGTTGAATTAAGGGTTGTTTTTCCACTACATGGAGGTAAAATTTTGTTAAAAGGCATAAATTGGAGAAGATATGGGGCTATGAGAGTATTTTCTAAGGGCTACGTATAGCTACAGATCTGGGCCGCACGTATCTCTAAAGGAAACACAGGCAAACAACCTTGATTTTGGAATTTGAGAGGAGGAGCAACCTCACTTGACTAGGCCAAAGTCAAAGGGAGGTACAGTGAAGGTTTAAGGGGCATATTTGGAGCCACACATAAGACACTTGTAGCGTGTTTGGTACTGTAGAAAAATCCCTAACAAGACTGTCATCTTATAATTAAATGCACAATACTAGTGGTCAAGAAAGTTTGTAAGTGGTAGCTTCTTATTGGTGTTGTTTGGTAAGAGGATGAGATTAATTAGCAACCTTTCGAAGCCATTTGTTGGTATCCATTTGTTGGTGAAGGCAAGACTCAAACCTAGAGCCTCTAGATCCACACCGATTATTCTTGGAGTTAGAGAGCATGTTCTATAAAGGTTAACGGTAAGCCTATAGATCATGGGAAGAGGAAGGAGGTGGAGCAAGTACAAGTTCTAGAGAAAGGTGTATTCTTCATAGGTACAAGTACGGATTCCAAAGAAGAAGTTACATGTTCCATAGGCTCACAGGGAGTAGAATTGTAGCAGGAGCTTGCAGATTCAAAGGGAGACTTTACAGTTGAGGAAGAGTGCATGGTCAGTGGGCAGCAAGGGTGCTTCCACATCTTCCAAGAAGGAATCTTGGAGGGATTGGAAGACAAGACAAGAAGAAGAAGTAAGATGCTTCCACTAACAACAACACTTCTAATAGAGACATATTTCATACTCTAGGGATTGCCGCAGTGGTGAAGTGGTGAGGGCCAAGAGTTGGAATAGTGTTGCAAGTAGTGATGATGAGGATGAGTTACTCTCTAGTCTTTGAAGTACCTCCCTCCCTAAGAGGGAGTGTTTATTTAATATTAGCTTGGGAGGTACTCCAAGAGCTACGGTTGAAGGTTTATAGGGTGGAGCACTACAAGAGTCACTTGTGGGCTTGGAACCCAAGGTTAGGGTTTTGAACCCATCATGATTTGGGCCAAAGCCATGGACACATTTTTGCATGTGATGGATGAGGATGACAATACTCATTGGGATGAATCGAATGAAATGAAAATCATGGGATTTATAGTTGTAGAAATGGAGTTATGAATCTTTGAAGTATATGGTTTGGTTTTGTACATGTATGGTCAAGTTGTCGTAATGATCAAAAGGCTAATGACACTTGTACAAGCCCATGTTGACTTCAAATAAATCCCTCCTCTAAGTGTATAAATAGGAGGTGAATTCATTCATTTAGAAGCATATCGAAGAGCATTCAGGCCAAAGAATTATCTCTAAAGTTGGGTCACACTCAAGGAGTAGAATAGCAAGGAGTTTATGAAGCCATTTTGGGTACAAAAAAAAGAAAAGAAATATACATGTAAAGTTTAAACAAATTTAAGTACAAACTTTCCAAGGAGATAAATTAGGATGTTCCCCCCTGCCTAGGTAACATTGTACTCTTTTTCATTTCAATACAATAATGTCTCTAAGTCAACAGTATGGTTAATATGATGTAGACATTTATTTAGTAATGATACATGAAAAAAAAATTAAGTGCTTTAATATTTAGTGAAAAGACAAATTTATAAGTAATGGGTCCTATTCTTTCCAAAATTTCAAATGGTCCACAGTATATTCATGGAAGCTTGGCATGGGATCTAAGTTTTAGCATGGTTTTAATTTAAGATATACAAGCTCACTAAATTTGAATCTTTTATGCTTTTTTTTTTTTAATTTATGCATAGATTTTTATTTTTATTTTTTATTTTTTTTCTTGGGATGTCTTCGTGCTTTGTTTGATCTTGATGATTTCTTGCACCATCTATTTCAACATTTCTAATCCATGTGTGACTCTATTCATTGGTTTGTGCCAAATTATAGGTGTAATAGATTTTCAACCATGTATTTCTTTGAAATGACTCATTTATATTGACTCTTGATAAGAATTATTAAAATAAATTTCATAGAGATGGAGGTTAATCTTCCAATTTACTTGGTTTACTCATAATGTACATGCAAATCATGTCTTCCATTACTTTATTTCTCATTTTCATATATTTGTGGATGACACTAGGTGCTGGAATTTAGTTGTGCACCCAAACTTTCAAATAATAGTTTCCAAAATCTTTATGTGAAATTTTGATCTATATCATATATATATGTGATTGGAGTTGGTATTCCATCAAACTTGATTTTTTTTTTTATAAAAAATTCTGCAATATTTACTACTTTAAAAGTTGACATCATAAGGATAAAATGAGTATCGTTGCTCAAGTTATAAGTATAATCATGATGAAATCATGTTGTTTTACTATTATTGGTAGTACCTTGATGAATTCCATGGTGATCACTTCCCATTTCCATTCACAAATGCGTAGAAGTTGCTATAACCTATTAGGTTTTTATGTTCCACATTAACTTGCTAGCACTCAATGTATCTTGCAATCTAATTTGTAATTTTCTTTTCCATTCTAGTCCAAAAATATCATGTTCTTATTGTAGTGATCATTTTATTGTTAGAAAAATATATATTACACACCAATGGAATACATAAAATATATTTCACAAATGTAAACACAGAAAACACATAAAACAAGAGAGACACACATATATTTGGTTCACCCAATTTGGGCTACGTCCACGAAGAAACACCGAGTCCTTCCTTTTATATTATCCAACAAAATGAAGAGATACTCTTCTCTCTCACTCAATCTCCTCTTTCTTTCTTACTAAAAATACATATCTACATAGATGCAATATAATTCCCTACGAAATTACAACATTTTATAAGGCAATTTTACATCTATTTTTAGCTTCATGGGTGCTACCTTCGATCCCCTGCTGGGGTGTCTCCCAAGGATTGCAGTGGCCCCTTGTGGACCCCCCTTGCAACGCAAATATTAGGGGCGACGTTTTCGCCACATTACGAACTTGAGTCCAATGCGGTGATACCTTTCAATAAAGAAGATAATCAAGCTCCACACCCAACAGTCTCCCTCTTGGAGACTTTTTATAGCAACTCCACCATTGTTTCATTTGTTGGACAATGATTCCACTTTGGACATGGTTATTTCTCATCTTCTTCATCATACTTGAAAACCAATTGAAACTGCGCAGAATCTCAGTTTCTCCCTTATTACAACTTTTGTTAACATATCTGCATGATTCTCGCTAGTGTGTATCTTTTCCAGCTTCAATTGTCCATCTTCAAACACTCACCGTATGAAATTGTACTTGAGCTATATATGTTTAGCCTTGGAATGAAATGAAAAGTTCTTTGCAAGATGTATGGCACTCTCGTTTTCACTGTGCAGCCTTCCCAACTCTTGCTTCTTACCCAATTCATTGAGAAACCTTTGTAACCAAATCATTTCTTTACTAGACTTTGTAGCAACAAAATACTCTACTTCCATTGCTGAGAGTTCAACAACACTTTGCAATTTTAAAACCCAACTTACAGTTGTTGCACCTACAGTAAACACATACCTTGTGGTGCTCCTCCTGTTATCTTTATCACCTACCATATCTACATCAACATATCCCTGTAGAGCAATGTTTTAACCACCAAAGCATAATTCTTGATTTGTGGTACCTCTCAAATACCTGAGAATCAACTTCACCACCATCCAATGTTATTTTCTTGGATTGTTCATCTACCTACTTACAACTCCCACTGCATGTGAAATATGATGCCTTGTGGAGACCATTTCATGCATTAAGCTTCCAACTGCTGATGCATATGGAAATTTAGACATATAAGCCATTTCTTCCTAAGTCTTGGGACACACCTCGTGACTTAGTTTGAAATGGCTAGCCAAAGGTATACTAACTCATTTTACATTTTTCATATTAAATCTCTTCAACACCTTTTCTACGTACTCACTCTGGGACAATGTTAATTTTCGATTCTTTGTGTCTCTAGTTATTCTCACACCAAGGATTTGTTTTGCAGCACCCAAATCCTTCATTGCAAATCAATTTTCCAAATTTTATTGAGCCCATTTATTTCCTGCATGTTAGAACCTACAACAAGCATGTCATCTACATACAATAAAAATAGAATATAGCTACCATCATTTTTCCTTTTGAGATAAACACAATAATCAGATTGACATCTAGTATAACCTTGTTCAGACATAAACCTGTCAAATTTTAGATACCACTCCCTTGGAGCCTGTTTTAAGCCATACAAGCTCTTCTTCAACCTGCATACTATTTTCTCTTTCCCTTTTACCTCATATCCTCATGGCTACTGCATATATATATCTTCCTCCAAATCCTCATGGAGAAAGGGCACCTTTACTTCTAACTGCTGAAGATGCAAATATTTAGCTCCTACTAGACTTAAAATAGTTCTGATTGAAGTCACTTTAACAATAGGAGAAAATATCTCATCAAATTTTATACACTTTTTCTGTGCAAACGCCTTCACCACAAGTCTAGCTTTATACCTTTTTCTACCTCCATCCTCTTCCTTGAACCTGTAAACCCATTTATTCTACAATGTTGTTTTACTTGCAGGCCACTTGACTAAGTCCCATGCCTGGTTATGTGCTAAGGAGTCCATCTCTTCTTTCATGTCTTGGCCCCACTTCTTCATGGTTTCTACCTGCACTACTTATTCATAACATTCTGGTTCACCACAATCAGTCAACAATACGTAATATAATGAAGAAGAGTATTGTTCACAGGGTATACTTATCCTCGTAGACCTTCTAACACCACTTTCAAGTGTTTGAGTTGCTTGTTACTGTTATGGTTCTTGTTGTTTTTCTCGCTGTTGATCATTATAATTTTCAAGCACCTTCACTTTTTCTGTCATCTCATCAAGCACTGTCTGTTCTCTATTTTTTTTACCTATTGCTTTTCCTCCACCTCATCCTTATACAAAACCTTTTCATTGAATATGACATCTTTGCTCCTAATCATTTTGTGTTTTTGTAATCATAAAATCAATAACCAAAATCATTAACACCATATCCAATGAAGGTACATTCCTTTGATTTTTCCTCAAGCTTTGTTCTATTTTATTTATTAATGTGACCAAAGGGTTCACAACCAAAAGTCTTTAAAAATGAGTAGTTTACCTTTTTACTTGTCCATGCCTCCTCTTGAATACCACCATCCAAAGAACTTGAAGGCCCTCTATTTATTAGATAAACAATAGTATCTACAACATCCACCCAAAATTGTAAAGGAAATCCTACATGCAATCTCATGCACCTTGCATGCTCCATGATTGTCTTGTTCATCCTTTCTAACACATCATTTTCTTGTGGTGTTCCTAGAGCTGTCTTCTCTTGGTGAATTCCATTCTTTGAACAGTACCCGTCAAACTCTTCGCTACAATATTCACCTTCATTGTCTCATTCGAGACACTTCAACTTTTTTCCTGTGTGATTTTCAACCAAATCTTTCCATTTATTGAAAGTATGAAATACATCAAATTTATTTCAAATACAGTAAATCCAAGTTTCTATGGTTGCATCATCAATAAAAGTAACATAATAAGGAGATCCACTGAGATATGACACCTGAGAATGTCCCCATACATCTATACACACAAGGTCTAATTTTTTGCTCTTCTTTTCTTTCCCAACTCTCAGGAATCTGGCTCTCTTTTGTTTTCCATACAGACAATTGTCACAAAAATTTAAATCAACTTGCTTCAAACTTGGAAATAAATTTCCCGAGTGAAGAATTTGCATCCCCTTCTCACTCATCTGCCCGAGACTATGATACCACATTGCTGTCCTTTAGAGGTTAAAGCATTAATAGAATTAGAAATACCATTGCATAAATACAATGTACCGACCTTTTCTCCTTTTTCTATTACCATGGCTCCTTTAGTGACCTTCCAAGTTTTATCTATAAAAGTAGTTAAACAACCTTCACCTCCCAATTACCCTATTGAAATCATATTTTTCTTCACATTTGGAACATGCCTTACTTCCTTCAATAGCCATTGATTTCCATTCTACTGTTTTATGAAAAATGTACCTATTCCAATGATTTTACAGGGTTTATCATCACCCAATCGAACCTGTCCAAAATCTCTTTGAACATAATCATGAAAATGTTTCCTATCACATGTGGCATGGAATGAGGCCCCTAAATCTACCACCCACGCATCAATAATATTTTCTACTAATGGAATCAAAGCATCTTCCAACACATCACTTGTCACATTCGCTTCATGATTGTTTTCTTACTATACGTCTCCTTCTTTTCCCTTAAGAGACTTGGAGTCTTTCTTTAGATGTCATTTCTTCCTACATTTCTAGCAAACTATCCTCGATCTGGACTTGGATCTTCTTTTCCTTGACTTACTCTGATATCTTCGACTCTTTCCTCTTTCCATTTTTCTTCTCCTAGTCTCTATAGTTAAAGTGTTGCCTAATGTCTCACAGAGATTTTCCATCACATCTCCTCTCTAAGGATTGCACCGACAGCATCATCAAACATTAAAGTACTAGATGCAGAGATAGATTTACTAATGGCCATACCTAAACCATTTCAAATTTCTGGCAATGAGCACAGAAATAACAGAGCCCTAACTTTATCATCAAAAGTTACCCCTACAGAACTTAACTAACTCGTAATTGTATTAAATTCATTTAAATCATCAACAATAGATCCACCTTGTCACATCTTCATATTAAATAAATTCTTCTTAAGAAATACTTTATTTGAGGCCAAGGGTTTTTCATATAGTTTGGCCAATGCTGATAGTAAACCCTCTATTGTAATTTCCTTTGAAATAAAGGTTATCGACACCACTAGGCATAGCCATATTGTTCCAAGTGCCTTTCTCTAGAGAGTATCCCATTCTATGTCTATCATACTCGTCGAATTATTTGTCTTTCCGCTTAATGGTTGGTACAGATCATTTTGGTACAAATAATCTTCCATCTACATCTTCCATACCTCATAGTTTTGGCTGTTAAATTTTTCGACCCTAAACCTACCATCTTCGGCCATTTCTCCCACTCGAACGAGGAGCCCTTCTCTCCTACAAGTTTATCAACCAAATAGACTTTCGGCTCTCATATCAGTTGCTAGAAAAATATATAATACAGAGCAATGGAACACATAAAATATATTACAGAAATATAAACACAGAAAACACACAAAACAAGAGAGACACAGATATATGTGGTTCACCCAATTTGGGCTATGTCCATAGAGAAACATCCAATCCTTCCTTTTATATTATCTAGCGAAATGAAGAGATACAACGTACAACAGATCCAATGTAATTCCCTCTTTTCTCTCACTCAATCTCCCCTCTCTTTCGTACTGAGAATATATAACTACATAGACGCAATACAATTCCCTCATATATAATGAGGGGTTTCCTTCTAAATTAAAAAACTCTAAATTAAACATAACTTCTACCATTAGATCTCTACCTAATGAATGGCCTAGATTAACTACGAAATTACAACAATTTACAAGGAAATTTTACATCTATTTTTAGCTTCATGGGCGCTGCCTCTGGTCCCCCACCGGGGGGGGGAGGCTCCAAAAGATTGCACCCGCCCCCCTGAACCCCCCTTGCAACGCAAATATTATGGGCCGCGTTGCTGCCACATTACGAACTGGGGTCCAATGCAGTGATACCTTTGAATAAAGAAGATAATCAGGCTCCACACCCAACATTTTTGTTAGCCCATGTATCTTGAATAAGGTTTCTTGTGCATTTCATCTAGACTCAGTTTCTTTAACTTTACTAAATTAAGAATATACAATTTTTCTTTATAAGCCATAAATCCTTCTACAATCATATGGTAGCACTCAACCTTCCTTTATTTGTAAAAAATATTCTTCCCCGTTCAAAGTTTCTTTGGTTCTAGATTTTAAATCACATTTGCAAGTGTCAATAACTATTAAATATATAAGTTGTAAGGCTTGGCTAAGTCAATCTACTACCATATTCTCTTTTCACTTTAGTTATTTTTTTTCAAGATCATACTGAGTAATAAATACTAACCATCTAGTTTGCCTAGAATTTAAGTTAGGTTGATCAAATAGGTGGCTTAGTCAACTATGCCCTATCATCAAAATAAATTTCCTACCCATCAAATACTGACGCAACATATTTAATGCATGCATAATGTTTGCGAGCTCAAAATCACAGGTAACATAATTTTTTTCATTTTGTTTCAAATTTTTAGATATGTATCTTATCACATGATTATCTTGCATAAGCACTCAACCCAATCCTTCATTATAAGAATATGTACATACTGTGAAATCTTTGTTTCGGTCTATAATTTTTAGAATTGGAGGACTAGTCACAAGATGCATTAATTGATCAAATATTACTTCACATTTAGTAGACCACACAAATTTTACTCCCTTGCATTGCAAAGAAGGCCACTTTTTAAAAACCATTAATAGATCTCCAATATTATCTTACAAGTCCTTTAAATGACCTTATAACTATCACATTCTTTGGAGTAGGAAAATTCATAACACACTTGATCTATTATATACTAATTGTGATTCTTTTATCTGAAGTAATGTATACCAAATACTGCACATTTGTCTTGGTTAGAAATTGCATTTATTGAAATTGGCATTTAAGTGATGCTATCTTAATACGTATAAAACAAATCCAATGTGTTCTTTGTGTTTTTTCTCACAGTTAGAATAGATGATGAGATCATCTATAAATACAAATATAAACATTTCCAAGTATTCCCTAAAGATGTTATTGATAACACACATTAATGTGGTTCATCCACTCGTAAGACCAAATGGTGTTTATTTTTGAGTAGCTTTGGAGGTACTCCAAGTTATCGGGTTTAGGGTTTGGAGGCTTGAGTACCACAAGTGTCACTCGTGGGCTAGGAACCCAAGGATGGGGTTTTTCAACCATCATCAGCAAAACCATGGACACATTTGCGCATGTGATGGATTGGGATGATAATAATAGCTTAGATGAATCCAATGTAATGAAAGTCATCTCATTGAGTGTTGTAGAAATGGACTTACGAATTTTTGAAGTATATGGTTGGGTTTTGCACATGTATGGTCAAGTTAGCTTAATGATTAAAAGGCTGATAGCATTTGTATAAGACAATATTCATGTCCAATGAAGCCCTCCTTTAAGTGTATAAATATGATTTGGATTGATTCATTTAGAATCACATCCAAGAGCATTCAAGAAAAAGAATTATCGCTAAAATTTCATGGTAGTCAAGGAGTAGAACAACAAGGAGTTTAAGAAGTAATTTTTGGTGAATTAACAATTATTTTTCCACTACATGGAGGCTGAATTATGTTAAAAGAATGTCCGGTAGATTAGGGAAGGTATGGAGTTATGTGAGTATGTTTTAAGGGCTGTGTATAGCTACAAATGTGGGCCACATGTATCTATAAAGGAAAAATAGATAAAAAAACCTTTTTTTTGGAGGCCAAGAGGAGGAGAGACCTCAGTTTACTAGGCCAGAGTAAAAGGAAGGTACAATGAAGTTTTAAGGAGCATATTTGGAGCCACATGTAGGAGACTCACAACTTGTTTGGGACTTTAGAAAAATCCTATCGAGATTGTCATCTCATAATTAAATACACAAAATGAGTGGACAAGAAAGGGTGTAAGTGATGGCTTCTTAATGGCGGTGTTTGGTAAGTGGAAGAGATTAATTAGTAGCCTTTGGAAGCCATATTTTGGGGTTGTCTTGGGTGTTAAGAAACCCCAACTAGGAGTATATTTATAGTGGTTTTGTGTTAGTTGGATTGGGCATCATTGGATTGTTTGAGGGAAACGTGTTGATAGCCCAAGGTAGCCCTAGATTAGCGTGAGAGGAGGGACATTGACAAATGTACATTGGTAATGAGTATCTCTTTTACAGATGAAATAAGCTACTATATTAGAAAATTGGAGCTCATGATTGGCGAGCCTAGAAGAGAAAAATCGATCAACCTATGTTCATTGTAGCATAAGTGACTTGCACCATTGATAGGTGGAAGCCCTTCTCATGACTCTATGTGTCATTCTTTGATGGAATAAAGGGAATCTAAAGAGAAGAACGGGAGAAAAGTACCCACATGATGATATACGACATAGAGCCTATGGTATAATTGTCATTGTATATTGTATTCCATAGAATCTTGTATTATTCAGATTGGTTTAAATAAAAAAGGTTGGGTTGTACATATTTTTACAATATTTTGTAAAAAGTTATTTATATTTGTGCATGTGTTATTTACTACTTTATATTTTCCACTATGAAAACTAGTTTTGTTGAGATTCTTCATTTGGTAGCATCAAAGATTTTAATACTTTATCCTAGACCGAAGATCGTGGAAATTCAACATGGTATGGGAGCATGTCTAAGCTACATTGGAAGACAGTGGATCATCAGAGTGCACATTGAAGTACAACTTAAGAGGGATTTGGTCACATTGTAGGTGACAATGTTGATGTTGCAGGATGATCTGAGGTATGACGAAATGTTGGAGGGGTTGTCCAACTATAGTCCATGGAAGGAAATGATCAAGTTGGTCTTCTAGGTCAATAGGATTTGGGAGTTCACTAAGAGAGTCATCAAGAAGCCAGCTAACCCAAATCAGCTTGAAGTGTACGAGGATTTCGATATAAGAGCAAGATTGATCATCCTAAATGGTGTGAAGGAACCCCTAATACGTCATTTTTCCACAAAGAGCACTACACATGAGACATGGATGTCTCTTTGGAATTTGTTCCATTATCAAAACAATAACCTGATATTGGTGTTGGAAGATAAGTTGAAGTCCACCAAGATGATACATGGTGAAGGAGTGACTTCATATATGATGATATAGGCTGGGGTCAAAGATGAGCTTTCCACCATCGCTGTGACTATTTGAGATTCAAATATGGTGAGGCTTTCCTTGAAAGGTTTCAGTGAGGAATGGAAGCCCTTAATCAAGGGGATTGTTTCCAGAGAGATGTTTCTAAAGTGGAATCAGTTGTGGGAGGACTTCATCCAGGAAGAGTTGTGAGATGAGGATATTCATCCAAAGAAAGGGCTTCACATGATGACATGGCACTTGCAATATGAATGAAGGGTAAGAAAACGAAGGACTTGAGTAAAGTCAAGTGTTCTAACACTAGCGAGATTGGTCTTTTTCATTGAGATGTCTGATGAAGAAGAAGGGAGATGATGAGAAGAAGAAAGGAAAACAATTCACTATTGTTGCCACCTTTGTTGAGATAGATTCTCTCACGAGGATATTGGAAGAGGAGGATTTTACCATGAAATCTCATTTCTCACAGGGTACTATCGATGAGGATGGATGGTACATGGACAATGGTGCATCAGAACATATGACATGGTCACACGAGGTTTTGGAGATTGTAGCTAAATGTGACTCGTAGTTGCACATGGTGTTGGGGTGACACGAGTTAGAAGGAGATTTGAGGATTGCAATTTGTGCCTTTTGGGATGGAGACAAGACAAGTGATGTAGGTCCTAGATGTATTATTTGTACTAGGACTCAGATATAGTGTGATATTTTTCTCGATGATGAAGAAGGAGTTTGAGGTCTTGTTCCACGATAGGAAGGAAATACTTAGACCTAGAGGCTCTACCTTCACAGGTATTGTGCATGGAATTATAGAGCATGGTTTATATAGGCTGGTCGGTAAGCCTATAGATGATGGGAAGAAGAAGAAGGTGGAGCACGTGTAGGTTCCACAAAATTAATTGCAAGCACAGGCTTCATAGGTACAGGTACAGGTTCTAAAGAAGAAGGTCTAGGTTCCAGAGGATCACAGGGATTCATGTTCTAGCGGGAGATTGCAAATTTAGAGGGAGAATTTTCAGCCCAAGAAGAGCATGTGGTCAGTGGGAAGAGAGGGTGCCTCCACATCTCCCAAGAAGGAATCGTGAAGGGATTGGAAAATGGGAGAAGAAGAAGGAGTAATATTCTTACAATGACATCGACACTTCCGAGAGAGGAATATTTCATACTTCAAGGATTGTTATAGTGGTGAGTACAATGAGTTGATTGAGTGTTGAAAGTAGTGATGATGTTGATGAGTTACTTCCTAGTCTTTGAAGTCCCTCCCTCACTAAGAGAGAGTGTTGATATTTTAGTAGCTTGGGAGGTGCTCCAAGCCCTAGGGTTTAGAGTTTGGATGGTGGAGCACCACAAGAGTCACTTGTGGGCTTAGAACCCAAGGTTGCAGTTTTGGACCCAATTGTGATTTGGAACAAAAACATGGACACATTTCGACATGTGATGGATGAGGGGAATATTACTCGCCGACATGAATCTCACACAATGAAAATCATCCGATTTTGAGTTGTAGAAATGGAGTTATGGATTTCTAAAGTATATGGTTGGGTTTTTTACATGTATGGTCAATTCATCGTAATGATTAAAAGGATGATGATATTTTTACAAACACATATTGACGTCCAATGAATCCCTCCTTTAAGTGGATAAATAAGAGGTGAATTGATTGATTGAGAATCACATACAAGAGCATCCAAGCCAAAGAATTATCTCTAAAATTGGGCCGCAGTCAAGGAGCAGAACAACAAGGAGTTTAGGAAGCCATTTTGGGTGAATTAAGGGTCAGTTTGCCACTGCACAGAGGCAAAGTAAATTGGAGAAGGTTTGGGGTTGTGTGAGTATGTTTTAAGGGTTGTGTATAGCTATGTGTCTCGGCTGCAGGTACCTTTGAAGGAACAACAGATAAACAAATTTGTTTGTGGAGGCCGATAGGAAGAGAAAACTCACTTGGCTAGGACGTAGATAAACGAATGTACAATGAAGGTTTAAGGGGCAAATTTGGAGCCATACACAGAAGACTTGCAACTTGATTGGGACTATGAAAAAATTCCTAACCAAAGTTTCATATCAAAATTAAATACACAATACCAGTGGTCAATAAAGGGTGTGTGTGGTCTCTTCTTCTTGGTGGTGTTTTGTAAGTGGATGATATTAAATAGAAGATTGTGCAAACCATTTGTTGTGGTTATCTTCAATGTTAAGAAACCCCAACTAGCAGCATATTTCATAGTGCTTTTGTGTTAGTTGGATTGGGCATGATCTGATTGTTGGAGGGAAATTCGTTGATAGCCTAAATTAGCCCTAGATTAGCATGACAAGAAGGACATTTAAATTTTTACCTTGGGTAAATTTTGCAGCCTAAGGTGTAGCACTTTGATGAATGAAAGAAGCTACTAGATTAGAAAATTGGAGCTCAGGATTGAACAACCTAGAAGAGCAAATTGGATGAGCCCGTGTTCATTGTAGAAGAAGTGAATTGAAACATTGATAGGTGGCAGCCTTCCTGGAGACCTTATGTGTTTTCCTTTGATGGAATAAACAAAAACTAGAGAGAAGAACATGAGAAAAGGATGGAAAGGAAGAGATACGACATAGAGTCTACAATATGATCATCATTGTATATTGTATTCCATTGATTGTTATATTTTTGAAATTCATTTAATATAATGAAGATTTGGTTGTACATATTTTGCAAAAAATTGTCTATACTTCTACATGTGCGATTTACTACTTTATATTTTCAGATGTGAAAAGGAGTTCTGCTAAGATTCTTGGTTTTGTAGCATCATAGATTCTAAAATTCTATCCTAGACGAAATATCGTCCAAATTCAACAAACAATACCACTATAAATTATTAATTACCATATCTTGTTTCACATTTGCCTTATAAATATTATCATCTTTGATTTTAACTTGATGATATCTCAATGTCAAGTTGATCTTTGAAAAATATTTGTTCTCCCTTACTTGATAAAACAAATAATCAACCTAAGGTATTGGATACTTATTTTCCACCATCATTTTGTTCAATTGTCTATAATAATGCAAATCCTAAGGGTGCAATCTATTTTCTTTATAAATGGAACTAGTGCTCCACAAGGAGGTAAAATTCGTATAATATATCCTTTCTCAAGCAACCCCTAAAATTTTATTTTTAGTTCCATCAAATCAAGAGCACTCATTTTATAATGTTTTCTAGATATGGTTAATTTTGCACAAACACACACACATCACAACCAAAATCCATCCATAATTTTAGGGTTTATCCTTTAACAATTTTCCTTCTGAATAATTTAATGAGAAACCTCCCAATTAGTCCTTCCACCTCATTCAAACTTACATGATGCCCAAAAATAATTCAACGTTTCTAGCATTATACCTATGCATTTACATGTGTTATTTCGCTTCATCTACTCTAGGGTCTTGCTTTTCTACTGTAAAAACTTTATCCTTGACATACCCTTTTTATATGCCACTTAGTTGAGCCTCTACCTTACCCAATATTTTTTCCAAAATGAGGATTAGGTGGTTGGACATGAATAGGCTTCTAGTTCTTTATCCAAAACTGCACTAGTCAAATAACTAGCAATATATTAGTTTCTTGGCCACAGAGCATGTTCTATAGCTCAAGTTGTGTAAATGTGTTCCAAATTTATCACCATTAAAATTTGTCCACACCCAAGAACATGTCTCCTACTCCCATATAATCGTTTAACCCTTTTCGTATGCCATATCTTAACCAATTCATGCTAAAACCTAGTTGAGCGTCTTCCTTACCCAAACGTTCTTCAATAATGAGGAGTAGGTGGTTGCACTTGAATAGGCCTAAGCTTGTCAAATGAGGAACTACAAATAATTTCAATTAATAGCCTCATTTTTTGTCTCAAAGACAATAGGGACTATCAATTGTCCTCTCCCTTTTTTATTTCTTTAGCCAATGCTAATAAAGGATTTGTTGTTTCCAACCATTCATCTTCAAATGCATATCTTTCACTTGTCTCAATTTTACCACATCCATGAACATGTTTCACATTCCCATCGAATTTTTCAACCATTTTATGATGCCATATATTAACCACTTCATGTTAAGACCTAAATATAGATGTGATGTTAGGGGAATAATTATCCCCATAGTTCACTTCATTTATTCCTTCATCCATGGACACCAAGTGACTTTATATCTCTTTTTCTTATGTGAAAATAAGATTTAATTCTGTAAAGATTACAATAACATCCGCAAGCAAGTTTTCTGTGTCCATGAGTGATTCTATTATTATGGCATGCGTCTGTAGCATTAGCCCTAGCTATTGATTTTTCTTATGATACAAATAACTTCGTTTTTTTTCTTATTGTGTCTGGTTGCCTTGATTTTCCCTATGTTTAGGGAGTCAACTGTTATAGATTGAACATTCAAATATTGTTATGTACCTTAGAATTATGGATCATATGGGCATCACAACCTAATGTCTCTGTGTGTATATATAAATATCAAAATCAGAACTGAGCACCATCCTCAAGTGCAGCTCTATGGAGGAGGAGATTGATGGTGTGATGAAGAACGTGGACTCCAAAAAATACGACTTCCTTTTTTTCGACCTGTTCGCATCTGCCAATAGCAATGGCCTCAATGTTGTCTGTCTCATGCAAGGCCTCGATTTAGCTAATTGACAACCACAATTCCCCCTCTCATTCATTCATAAATAAATAATCAATGATCACCTTAGCCCTCATGTTGGGTCCCTATAATACTAGTGATTACCCCATTACTATTGTAGTTGTACCCCTTATTAATATTGTGGTGCCCCTATTGTCCCCATATTGTTATTACTATGCCCCATATAATCCCTCTATTGTTATTTTTGTGGCTTTATATTATTATTGTTAGGTCGGTTGGGTTATATTGTGACTCTTTAGACTCCTATATATAGAAAGGAGGTTTTGTCATTTGAGCCATCCAAGAATTGTTCATTTATGTAATGTAAAGGAGGTTGCCCCCTCAAAGAGGCTGAATGCAAAGAGTTGTTCTATCTTTTCTATCTTTTCTTGAGTTGGTTTCATAACATTTGGTATCAGAGCTTTGGATTCTAGGGTTTCGCTGCTCCAAACAGGTCATCATGTCATTTTCGCTATAACTTTTTTTCTGTGAAATTTCAGAAGCTGAAAAAACCCATTTGAGAAGACATCGTGCTAAATCTCGGGTTCGAATTTCAGAGCTTTTTGCGCTATATTTGCAGAGATATGATCTGAGGAAGTTGGTCTTTTTGCGGACTCCTGAATTACATTCCAAACATGTGACCTAGGGAAAATTGTCATAAATTTTTCTCTGAGAATTGGATTGAAATTTCGTAAGAAGGTACAGAAAGAGGACAGACTATAGTTTCTTGTAGATATTTTCAGAGCCAAAGGTCAAAACAGTGACTCGTGTCAGGTCGTACAAGTTCTCTCTACTGAACTAGTATATAATCAGGTCACTGTGGGAGATTTCGCATAACTCTTCCTTGGAGAATCCAATTTGGATCAGACTGGTGGCATTGGAAAGAGGACACAGAGGGCTACCACAAGTCACAATTTTAGAACTGGATGATCTGAAAGTACATAGATACATCAGAGGCAATATCGAGCTCCTACAAGGTGAAAAAAATGTGTGTAGATTCTTTTAAATTTTTGCTTAAGATTGGTTTGATTATTTATTTTGAAGGAATTCAAATAGCTAGTAGAGCATTATTATCGATACCTGATGCCCCGAGGAAAGAAAATGCAAACACCTAGTAAGGAACCTGAAATATCTAGCATGACTCATGAAGAAGAGGAAGAAATGCTATATGATATATCAAAATTACAAGAACAAGTGCAACAAGTGTCACTTGCACAAAAAGCAACAGAATCTAAGATGGATGGTTTAAGGAAAGATGTAGAAGCTAAGATGGATGGTTTAAAGAGAGGTGTAGAAGTTAATATGGATTGTTTAAATAAAGGCGTAGAAGCTAAGATGGATGGCATGGACGCTAAAATTGATGGCATGGATGATAAGATGGAAGAATTGAAGATAAATATGAATAAGTTGCTACAAGAAATGGTCACTAATGGTGAAAGGGTACTAAAGGAAACTCATGATGAGAACAAAAGACATGTTAATCATGATTCCATAGACTTTAATGTTGGATCGAAGGCCCACCATATTCCAAAAATCGATATGAGGAAGTTTGATGGCAAGGATCCCGCAACATGGATATTACAGATGGAGCAATTTTTCGATCTCAATAATGTGCAAAACACACAAAAAGGTACGTATGGCAACTTTATATTTGGAACCAAATCAGTTTGTATGGTATCAATGGCTTTGCTCTCGTAAACAATTTATCACTTGGGAAATTTTCACGGAAGAATTGATAGCACATTATGAGGATACAAAAAGCAACACTTTTTTTAGCCAATTGATAAGTCTCAAACAAAAGGGTTCAATAATGGAGCACATTGAGGAGTTCCAAAAATTGAACATAAGGGTAAAAGATATACCAGAGGAGCATAGGATTGATGTGTTCATAGGGTCTTGAAAGGATAATATCCAACATGATGTTCGCCTCTGGGAACCTGATTCATTAGAGAAGGCATTCAAGTTAGAAAGAAAAATGGAAAGCAAAGTTATGGCAACCAAGAAGCATACCACTCACAACTATAAAGACGGAAGTGTTGTTGCCCCTAGTCTTCCACAACCTATAACGATGACACCACAACAATTGGAAGAAAAAATAACAAAAGGGCTTTGTTACAGTTGTGATAGCAAATACACTAAAGGTCATAAGTTTCTGGAGAAGAAATTATTCTACATAGATTGTGAAGAGGAAGAAGAAAAGGAGCAAGAAAGGTCAAAAGAAGAGGATATACTCCAGGAACAAAGCCTAGATGAGGAACAAATGAATCTAACCATATCTTGTAATGCATTGGCGGGAATTACCACTCCTCAAACCATCAAGATAGAAGGACAAATCAAGAAGAAAAAGGTAATAGTGTTGATTGATTCAGGAAGTACTCACAATTTATTCATTGTAAGGTAGCAAAAGAATTGAATTGCTTCTTATATCCAGCACCAGAGTGTCAAGTGATGGTTGCAAATGGAGGAACAATAAATTTCTCTGGAAAGTGCCTTAATATCAAGCTATCCATGGAGAATATGTATTGACTAGCCCAATGCTTTCCATTCCAATGGGAGGTGCTGATGTTGTACTAGGAGTCCAATGGCTACAATCCTTGGGTACAATAGCTTTTAATTTTCAAGAAATTTTCATAAAATTTTCTACGGAAGGAAAGGAAGTTGAATTAAGGGGTATTGCAGGGAAATGAGGAAAGATAATCAGCTCTAATGGTATGACAAAGCTTCTAAAAAAGGAGCAAAGAGGTGTAATTGCACAATTATGTTCGCTAGATGTTTCCACATCGTAATCATCTATTTATCCAGATCTCCAAAAAGTCATGGACAATCATTCCAAGGTATTTGAGACTCCCAAAGGTCTCCCACCTATGTGTGATCATGATCATACTATTCATCTGATTCCAGGAAGTTTTCCCCCAAACATCAGGCCGTACAGATATCCCTATGTCCAAAAGAGTGAAATTGAACGTATGGTTGCAGAAATGCTAGAGGCTGGTATAATTCAACCTAGCCAAAGTTCTTTCTCTGCTCTTGTAGTATTGGTGCACAAGAAGGATGGATCATGGTACATGTGTCCGGATTATAGGGAGCTCAACAAGCTCACTATTAAAGATAAGTTTCCCATTCCTGTCATTGATGAATTATTGGATGAATTGCATGGATCAATTTACTTCACCAAGTTAGATATTCGTTCAGGATATCATCAAATCAGAATGAAGACTCAAGACATTCCGAAAACAACATTTAGAACTTATGAGGGTCATTATGAGTTTTTGGTCATGCCTTTTGGCCTTACCAATGCACCTTTTACATTTCAAGGTTTGATGAAATCCATTTTCAAACCCTTCCTTAGAAAATTTGTGTTAGTATTTTTTGATGATATACTAATCTACAACAAGTCTTGGAAGGAT
>APFE031644977.1:0-16153 GCA_000404065.3 Pinus taeda
AGGATCAGATTGCTATCAGTTGTGACTATAGTTGTGCATGAGGATTTGCACAATCAATGAGATTGAGTTATGCCAATGGGAATTGGCCAATACCAAGTGATTATAGCCTCTGCTCATGTGATTCCCAGTGTGAGTGATTCTTTTGAGGTAAATACGAGTTTGGTTCAACCATTCTCATCCATTCTTGAGCAGGTATTGAGTAGTGGAGGCAGGCAAGCAGTGGAATAGATTTGGAGATCTGATTAGAGTTGTATTGTGTGTAACAGGTGGAGATAGTGCTGGATGCTTGTGAGAAGTATTGACTATTGTAATGTTACATGTTCTCAATCATTAATATATAGATAGTGTGGGGTTTTCAGCTGTAAGCTTTCCCCAGGTTACATACTGTGTTAATGTGTGCATGCTCTTGATGTTTTATTGTTATTGATGCTGCTATATTGATGATCAACATAGAGGAGCTTATGTATTGTGTATGTATTCCGCAATAGTACATAATCAGGATAATCTCCATTGAATATGTGTTTATTATTCAAAATTTCTACAGAGTCATCAAACACGTATACATTACTGTGAGTTTTGACTATCTTTCCCACTAGCTTTCCATTTTCTTCTTTTCGGATCTCATAGTCTTTGGATCGAAAGGTCATAATGTATCTATTATCACACATTTGAATCATAATGAGAAAATTGTGATTGAGTCCTTCTACATACAACACATTTTGAGAATTTTTCTTTTCATCAAGACTAACTATGCCCTTTCCCTTAATTCTTTCAGGAGCATTATTTCCAAAGGTTACATTGTTACCTTTGTCCTTTTCTTTCAATGACAAGAATTTACTCTTATCCCCAGTCATGTGCTTAAAACAACCACTATCCACATACCATCTATTTTCATGGTCATGCGTTGACAGAGAAAGTCCTCATTCCATGGTTTTCTAAATATTCTGCTTCCAATTCCTCTTGTCCTTAAGGAACAATGGCTTCCAAGTGTACTATGGTTTAGAAGGGTGCTCAAACCTACTTTTTCACTCACTTTCCTTGTGACCTAAATTTTTACAGTTGAAGCATTCCACTTCATTCATCAGAGGGGAGAAGGAATATTTATTCCTAGGGAATGAGTTTTGATTTCTATAATTTTGATAATCTCTATATCTAAAACTTTGATCTCTTTAAACTTTAATACTTCTGCAATTGATAGATTTATGTTCAAAGACATGGAATTTGCAGTGACCACAAAACAATTTTTTGGTACCTGAAGTTCGAGAATTGATGAGATTGAGCTATTCACAGGTACCTCTTTCATCCTGTTGATTGGTTTAGTCCTGTATGATGTGAGTATTTTGAGAAGTTAGTATTCTTATTCCAATGTTGAGTGTCTCTCTGATTTTTTGTTGTTGTTTATCTTCATTGATTCCACCTTGAAGTACCTTTTCATAGCTATGGGGGGTCTTCAAATCCTGCAGACCTGAAACTCATATTTCCCATAGAAGAATTGTGATTTAGAGTATCCTAGTCTTGTATTCTTCTCTAGAGGTCTTTGACTACTTAAAATGTGATTTAACTTCTTCATCCCTTCAACAAATCTTTTGTCCATATCGTTCTTAGTCTTCAAAGTTTTAATATTTGTTCTCAAGGAGACAATTTTTGCTTCTAGACCGTGAAAATTCTATTCCCATTTGAGAATCAAGTCATTTAAAACTTATTCCTTTCATTTTTCTTCCTCTAACTTGACCTTCTGGATTGAATCTCTCCTTTACATGTTTCTAAAATCACATCCTCCTTTTTCTTGGTTAGCTCTTGTTACAAGATCCTATTCTCCTCCTCCATCTTTTTACATGTTTTTTGTTTTTCTTCTAATTGAAGTGCTAACCTGTCTTTGCTTTTAATGGGGCTTTCAAGTTTTTCTATTTGATAAACAAACTCATCATTTTCAGACTTATACATACCTTCTTCAACACACAACAACTGTTCTTCTAGTTTCTTGTTCTTCTTTCCAACCTTCTTCAATTCATTAAGAGCACTAATAAGCTCCTCTTCAAGATCCATTACTACTTCTTCTTCTTCTTCTTCCTTGGAGTTTGAGACATTCTTGTTTTTAGATTCATCTTTAGTTGTAATAAGAAGACATTCATTGGATTCACTTTCTGAAGAACCCTCGCTATCATATTTTGATGTAGATTTGTCCTCTTTTTCAGATGTGTGTTATATTCTTTCCATGACTAGCTTCAGGTGTCAATAATAGTTGTGCGGACCCAGGGATTGTGGGCAGACCTACCCATGGTTTTGCACATGGTTTTTGTGCATTGTTTTGGGCATGATAGTTTTCTGCCCATGGTACTTTGTAGATTCGGTCAAAGGGAACTATGATTATGTTCTAATCCTGGGATAATGGATTGCGGTTTATAGGTGCTTCAACATATATATATATATATATATATAATATATATATACATATTTTGTAACATTGGAAGGAATATAAAGAAAAATCAATTTGGTTTTCCCAGTTTGGGTTCTTAGAGAAAATATTTTTGTATATTTTATGTTCTTGCCATTGTATATTTTTTCTATTTTTAAGAATCTTTTTGTAGGTGATTTCTGTACAAGGTTAAAACAAACATTTGGTATCATAGTTGTTTTATCTTTAAGGGGACTCCTTTGTTGCCGAGGGGTATTGCTCGGGCTTGTGGTAGACCTTGTTATAGTGGGATATCTACAAGATCGATTCGTGCGGTGAAAGGAGATGGAAAATAGTGGAAAGATAGAGATTGAGAAATCTAATGTACAGGGTTTTGAGTTGTGGAAGCTCAAGATGGAGGATCTGCTGGTGGAAATAGATTATTGGATCTTTGTAGATCCAAGTATGACTCCAATAGGAATGTTGATAGAAGACTAGGAAAAGTTGGACTGGAAGGAAAAGAGCACTATGCGTGTTAATTTTTGGTATGTTCTATGCTAGAGAAATTTATTTCAATTTCTTTTCCACATTAGCAATCGCATCAACATAAAGTAAACTACAGATAGAACATAAATATAAATCGCAAAAGACAAGCCAAGACAAGAGGACACAAGATGTGGCGCTAGCCAGGGACAAACCTCGATGTGGGGAAACCTTGATCAATTCTTCTTTTATGTTCTTCAAAGTTCAGCAGAGAAAGTGAGAGAGATAGTACATTTACAATAGAAGTCAATCACTTTGACTTTTGATATCAACATGAGATCAGTTGAAGACATATTGCTTCAATTGTTTCTCTAAGGTGACTCGTTCACCTATCATAGTGCTGCATCTCGTCTATTTGCTGCACATTACTGTGTGACACCTTGCTGTACTATCACATGTGTTGAACCTTGATGACTAAGCTGCTCTCATCATGCTACATCTTCCATGGTCTTATTCATCATCAAGCTGCCCATGCTCGTGATCTCATTCATCATTATGCTGCCCATGCTCATATCATCATGCATCATTATACTACCCTTGCTCATATCATCATGCATCATTATGTTGCTTATTATGCTGTCCATGATCTCATACATCATGCTGCCTTCCTTCGGAGGAAAATGCTCCGGCTGTCTCGACAGTTCTCGGTAGTTCCGGCTTTTCTGACAGTTCTGGCTTTTTTGATAGTTCCGACATTTCGGGCTTTTTTGGCTTTTTTGGTTTTTCTAGGTTTTCTGGATTTTCCGGTATTTTTGGCTTTTTCGGCATTTCCAGCTTTTCTGGAAATTCCGGCTTTTCCACCAGTTCTGGCAGTTCTGACTTTTTTGGATTTTCCAGCGTTTCTGGCTTTTCCAGCTTTTCCGGCAGTTCTAGCTTTTCCAACATTCCGGCTTTCCGACTTTTCCGGTAGTTCCAACTTTTCTGAATTTTCTGGCTTTTCCAACAGTTCTAGCGTTTCTAGCTTTTTCGGCTATTCTGCCTTTTCCGGCAGTTTCGGCAGTTCCAACTTTTATGGCTTTTCTAACAGTTTCAGATTTTATGGATTTCAGCTTTTCCTTAGGATCTCTCCTCCTACTAAAACCCAAATAAAATGTAGCAGTTGAATAGACATGACTGTTGGGCTTCTGAGCCTACATAAGTTGTAGGCCGACTTAACAATTTGTCCATAACATAAATAAATTCATAACTTCATAAATACTTATCAGAATTGGATGATCTTTAGATCAATCCTACACCTCTCAATGAGAGGGATCCAATAAAAATATCAGCTTCCGTAAATAATATGACCCACATGGAGTTTGGCGCTAGTTGCCAATTTTAACAATGCGATTATGGCTCTCAGATTTAGTATTGTTGAATGTATCAGGGGAAGCTACGACAAAGGATTTGTGGGACAAGCTAGGGAATTTGTATCAATCTAAGTCTCTGGTTAACAAATTGTTCTTATGGAAAAAGTTGTATAGCCTAAGGATGAAGGATGGGGACTCGATGACAAAGCATTTGAATGCCTTTAATACTATGGTAAGTCAGTTTCCATCTGTTGATATTAAAATTTCAGATGAAGATAAGTGCATTAGTCTGTTCTATTCTCTACTAGACTCGTGGGATAGTAGGGTTGTTGCTATAGGTAGCAAACAACTACCTTGAACTTTGATGAAATAGCCTCATCCTTGTTGTTGGAAGAGATGAGAAGGAAAAATATGGAGAGACAAAATGGAGATGCCTTATCTGTAAGAGGATTGTCCCATAATAGAAACAAAAAAAGTCCTCAAGTGGGAGATCTAAATCTAGAGGGAGATTTAAATCTCTAGGAAAACTTATAAAGGTATGCTGGAAATGCGGAAAAGAAGGGAACTGAAGAAAGGACTGTAAAAACTCCCGAGAAAGGAAAGGGATTTGATGATGCTCCTTCTACAGAGGAAAAAACCACTTCAGATGAATGTGGGGATGTGTACTTTCCCTATTCTTCAAGTATACATGTAGATCATGAGGCATGGTTGATTAACTCAGGTGCATCCTTTCACTTCACTCCCCATAGGGAGTGGTTTTGCGGGAAATATGATGGTGGTGATGTTTTCTTAGGGGATGATACGAAGGACAAAATAATAGGACGCGGAAAAAGTAAAGCTAAAGTTACAAGATGGAAGGATTATAACACTTCCTGGTGTTCTACACATTCCTGTATTGGCCAAAAATTTAATTTATATAAGCAAGATGGATGATGCAGGTGTAAAAACATTGTTCGAGAAGGATACCTGCAAGATGGTTTTGGGAGAATTGACATTGATGTGAGGTGTTCAGATTGGAACTCTATACAAGATTTTGGGTAGCTTCGTTATTGATGGGTGCAACAATTCTATGGTTCCTGAAAGTGGAGCAAAAGGTCTAGTGGTCTCTAGAGGAAAGACTATGTTGTGGCATAAAAGACTTGAACATATTGGAGAGAAGGGTTTTTTAATGCTGCATGGTAATGGTATAGTAGAAAGTATGTCTAATTGCTCTTTGGATTTTGATATATGTGACAATTGTGTATATGGGAAGAAAAATTGGGCAACTTTCCCTTCTGGTGCTAAGAGGGCGAAAATGATATTGGAGTTGGTGCACAGTGATGTTTTTGGACCTATGTTGGTTCCATCATTGGTTAAATTTGTGTACTATGTCTCATTTATAGATGACTTCTTGATGAATAAATGAACATACTTCCTCAAGACGAAATATGAAGTCTTTGATAGGTTTAAAGAATTTAAGGCTCTAGTGGAAAACCAAATAGAGAATAAGGCGTTGATGACATATAATGGTGGAGAGTTCTGCAAGAAGGAATTTGAAGAGTTTTGTAAGAAGTGTGGTATAACTCAGCATAATACTACTCCATTCACACCTCAACAAAATAGATTTGTAGAAAGAATGAATAAGACATTGATGGAAAAGGAAATAATCCTTCTCAATGGTGCTGAATTAGGATAGGAATTATGGGCAAAGGCAGTGGATACTGCATGTGATGTGTTTAATAGATCATCTTCATTAGTGTTGGAGGATAAGACTGCACATGAAATATGGACTAGTAAGAAACCCTCTCTCTCACATCTTAGGGTATTTGGATTTGATGCATATGTACATGTTCCAAAGGAGAAAATAAAGTTGGATAGTAAATATACAAAGTGCATCTTTATTGGGTATAAGGATGGTTTAAAAGGTTATAATATTTAGAACCTAGAAAAAAGGAAGGTCGTGTACAACTAAGATGCGGCGTTTAGAGAGGTGAAATATGTTATTAAAAATTAATTCCTACCAAAGGAACTTGAGAAGATAGAGTTTGAAATCAAGGAATAAGAATCAAACTCTACACGAAACAAGAATCATAGGAGGAAGAGCCACACACTCCAGTTTTGAGGAGATCAATTCAAGGTAGAAGGAAACCAGAGAGGTATAGTCCATCTTCCTTCTGTTTAAATTTTTCTTTATCTATTGCTGATGATGGTCCCATAACTTTCAAGGAGGAAGTGGATTCAGAGGATGGAAAACTCTAGAACGAGGCCATGGTTGAAGAAATGGCATCTCTAGACAAAAAATGAGGCTTGGGATCTAGTGGAGTTGCTGATGGAAGGAAACCCATTGGCAGAAAACAAGTGTTTAAAAAGAAGATGAATGAAAAAGGAAAGGTGGAGAAATACAAAGCTCAGTTGGTAGCAAAAGATTATTAGTAGGTGCCAAGAATTGATTTTGGTGATATTTTTTCTCATGTTGCCAAGTTAGATTCTATTAGATTACTTTTATTTGTTGTTGTTGGTTTTGATTTCGAGGTAGAATAGATGGATGTGAAGACAACCTTTCTTCATGGGGATATGGAAGAAGAGATCTACATGAAGCAAACAAAAGGATTTGCAGTGAAGGGAAAGAAAGAACTAGTATGTAGGTTAAAAAAGTATCTGTATGGGTTAAAAAATCACCAAGGATGTGGTATAAAAAATTCGATAAAAATATACGGGGACTTGCATTCACAAAGAGAAAATCATATCACTGTGGGTATTTTAAAATAATTGGTGAACATGTTATGATCTGGTCTTGTATGTGGATTATATGTTGCTAATTGGAAATGAAAAGGAAATTATCCAGGATTTGAAGTCCCAATTGTCTGCCAAATTCGACATGAAGGATCTTAGTGCAACAAAATATATTTTGGGAATGGAAATTAAACGAGATTGAGCAAAGAGGAAGCTCTAGTTAAACCAGAGGAAGTATGTCACGACAATATTGAAAAGGTTTAATATGGAGGATAGTAAACAAGTTTGTTCCTATTCCTATAGGTGTAAATTTATTTGCTGAATAGTGTCCCAAGGCACGAGAAGAGGAAGAGTACATGTCCCGTGTTATGCAGGTGAAGTTGGTAGCTTGATATATGAAATGGTCTATAACAGAATATATACTACACATGTAGTAGGAGTATTGAGCAAGTTTATGTCAAAACTAGGGAAGGGGCATTGTACAATAGTGAAGTGGGTTTAAAAGTATTTATGTGTCACTAGTGATTATGGTTTGTTCTACCAAGGAAAACTAGGATTGGACAAAGTTTTGGAAATACATGACTTTTTTGATGTAGACTGGGTTGGAGATCTGGATTAAATAAGATCTATACGTGGATATGTGTTTAACCTATTTGGATGAGTAGTCAGTTGGATGAGAAAAAGATAGTCTGTGGTGGAACTTTTGACTATAGAGGCTAAACACATAGTAGCCACTCATGCAAGCAAGGAAGTAGTTTGGTTGCAGAGATTGTGTTCAAGTATGGGGTTGGTACAATGAGCTATAAGGATAGTCTGTGACAACCAAAGTACATTTTTCTTGGTTAAGAACCCTACTTATCATTCGAAGACAAAACACATTGATGTTCAATATCACTTTGTGAGGGATATGGTTGAAGAAAAAAAGGTGTTACTGGTAAAGGTGGATAGTTTTGAAGAATGTTGTAGATGCATTGACAAAGTCTATGAGCACTGAGAAGTTTTATTGGTGTAGAGAAACAATGAGCATTATAGGTTAGGACTAATCACTTGTGCACTCCTGCAACCCCCTATGTGGAAGAAAACAACAAATGGGAGAATGTTGGGTATGTTTTATGTTCTTTCCATGACTAGCCTCAGGCACCAATAATAGTTAGGTAGACCTAAGGATTGGGGACAAACCCAAGGATGGTGGGCGAACCTCTCCATGGTTTTGGACATGATGGTTTTTTTCATATGGTATTTTGTAGATCTGGTCAAATGGAACTACGATTATGTTCTAATATATGGTTAATGGATTGGGGTTTATGAATGTTTTGGCATGTATATATATGTATTGTAACATTGAAAGGAATATAATGAAGAATCTATTTGGTTTTCCCAGTTTGGGTTCTAGGAGAAAAACTCTATGTATATATTTTTTCACATTATTGTATATATTTTCTATTTTTAATAATTGGTTTGCAAGTAATTTATATATAGGGTTAAAACCTACATTCTTTGGAGTAGAGCCCCTTCATTTTGAAGGAATTCTTCTTCTTATATTTTTGAGCTTTCTCTTTAGGCCTTTGATCTTTGTCCTTTTCTTAATTTTCTCTATAAGGACACTTGGAAGCGAAATGTCCCACTCTTCCACATTCAAAACATTTTAAGGGAAACTTGCCTTTGTATTTCCCCAAGACACCTTTTAGTTTTCTGCAAAATTGATCCAACTCTGGATCAGATTCATAGCTAGAACATTCTTGGTGATCTTTGTGCTCCTTGGCCTTCTTAGACACCTTGAACATTTCCTCCTTTCGTTAACCCTTCTCTTTACCTATTGTCATCTCATAAGTTGTGAGAGTACCAAGTAGCTAGTCCATTGTGAGATTTTTCAAATATGTCATCTCCTCAATGGCTAAGATTTTGGCATTGAATCTCATAGGCAAAGACATCAAGACCTTCCGAACAATCAATTTCTCTTTGACATCCTCACCAAGTCTTTTGATCATGTTTGTTACCTCATCAAATATGAGAAAATATTCTGATATGATTTCTTCTTCATTCATCCTTAAGCTCTCAAATCTCATTATGAATATTTTGAACTTGGCTTGCTTGAATTTCTCATCTCCTTCATGACTCTTATTAAGTTTTTCCCACACTTCCATAGCTAACTTACAATTCATAACCTTTAAAAGTTTATATTGACTAAGACCATACATTATAACATTGTTGGCCTTATCATTGTTTGCATTAAGAAATTTTCCTTCTACATCTATAGGATGAGTTGCAAGGACAGTATAGTCTACTAACATAGAGCTCCAAACTTCGGTTCATAGGGACATGAGATAGGATTCCATTCTAATTTTCCAAAAGACATAGTTTGAACCATCAAAAACTAGTATTTTACTTGAGTAAGCATCCTGGTTCTCTTGTCTAGAAATGATTCCTTATATATTTACCTTCTAGTGGTTAAATTGATCCTGAAGAAACCAGACTCTAATACCAATTATTGGAATAAGGAATTACTTTTGTGGTGGGGGGGGGGGGGGGGTGAATTTGAGTAATTAGTATAAATTTTAAATTTTAATCCCATTTAACTTAGAAATCATCCATATGAGTAGGAAAATTACTCTCATGAACACACACACGATCAACAAGAGCATCATACATACATTGACATAGAGATTTAACATAGAAACCCAAATGGGAAAACCACCAAGATGTTTGTTATTGTTGTTTGTAAGAACCCACTCACAGGAGGCCCCAAACCCCTTAAAATAATTATCAAGCCACAACTTGCCAAGAGGAACCAACCTCTTAGTAAGTGCATGCCACAACCTGCTTCAACCTATCGTTCTACTTTTCATACAATTTTCAAATTGAGAAACACAGGCCTACTTTTATTACATAGAAATATAAAGAACCCGATTTGATGTTGCACACAACTCTTTCCTATTTTCTCTGCAACCTCTCTCTTCATTGCACACTTCACTGCTTCATCAATTTTTCTCTCAACCCTCAATTAGTCTGTACAATTATAAGTGCTCGACTGCACCTCTACTTATGCATACACACAATATAAAATCCACTTCACACTCTCACACACAACATACAATAATGATTCCCCACTTTGATGCAGTGTTTCCTGAGCCTTTTTGTTTAATAACAACATAAACAATGATGCAACCTATCATATCATCACCTACCACATTCAACAAAATTTATGTCACATGGGCATTTAATTAAGAAGATGTGTATCATATCAATTTACTCAACCAACTGACACTAGTATGGTCTCCATTACAGCTTCGTGAGGCTCTGCAATTATGGTTGCATGATATTAAAGATTTAATTACACAAAATTTGAAGCTATAATAAATTTGGGAGCGGACACTAGTGATTTTTCCATGTTTTGAGTCAATTCTTAGACCTGCCACATAATCAGAGAGTTCAATCATTAAATTTTACTTGTTTGAATTGCATTGGTCTCTAACACTCAACATGTACTTCATGATGGGATGTAGAGCTCTTGGTCTAATCTCCTTTAATCACTTCAATATGTTCATTCACATTTTGTATGTCAAGCAATTGCTGACCTATTCAATGTTGCATAATCCAACTACACAGAGCTCCAAATATGGCGTAGATGCCTATTATAGCACGTAGGCTAAAATAATTGTTGACCCATTAAATGTCGTTAAACATACTATTAGAGGTGCTTTAGCCCTCAACTCCATTTTACACATGACCCATTTTAAATATAATTAGCATGTTGGCCCTCCAATCATTTTTCCACAACTCCCTTTTATGTGCCTTTGAAATAGGCTCTGAACACCTCATTTCATTGTAAAACTTTTGTAGGTCCATGGTCACATATTTCCTATAGAGCCAAATCCTGGGGATAGGATTTAGCCCTTGGCCTTCCCTATGAGATGAAATGTAGTGTGGGGCCATAATACATGTGCATTGACTAATCAAAAGGCTATTGGAATGAGTTGTAACTGCCACCATAATGCCTTTGTGTCCCATCAACCCATAATTACCTCTCATGTGCCTTTATTTTTATTCTGGGGTGATGTCTCTCAACAAATTCCCTGCTATGTTTCCAGCTATGCCACCTGTACCCTAGGATGTCCCAAAGCCTAATCATCCCAAAGATTTAACTCTTATGCATTTTTTGAACCATCAAGGGAACCTCCTGCTAGTATTACATGTTGTGAGTGCTCCACTTCCGACAAATAAGAACTCGTTCTGCTGCTTTGTTGTATACCCACGTCCTCCCAGGATTTACATCACCCCGAAGCATTGGACTTGTATTCTTTTACAAACCTCTGGGGAATCCTCCTAGGGTGATGTGGCTATGGGACCTCTCCATGCTACAACTCTTCCAATTAATGTGCTTTCCTGCTATTGTAATGGTGGCCACACTAGCCTGACTGTGCATCATCTTGGTCCCTCAAACTTTATTGTGTGCATGTTTTCATAATATCTAGTGAAGAACTACTGAACATGACCTGTGCTATACCTCTTGAGCTTATGGATAATGCCACTCTACCATCTATACCTCCTACGCCACTATACACTGAATGGAATGTGGGGTCTATTCCCAAGCACTGAGATTGACTTTTGGCCTTCATCGATTTGAATGGCCATATATTTGATCCAAGAGGCCTTTTTTGGACCTCAACATACCATTGGAAATATTTTCTTGAGAAAAATCCAAATATGCTATTTCTAGGAGCATTTGAGTTGATATCCTATGGTAGAAATTCCTTCAAGTCCTGGGAGCCCCAACCACCATAGTTCTAATATTCGAGCTTCTCTAATAAACCTACTGATACGATGTTTCTCTTTTAAAGAGATTCAGAAACTGTAGTATTCCCCCTGAACTTGACACCCCATGCATCTTCCATCTTTTCACGTTTGAAATAAATGCCAACATTATGCTAAATTTTTTTTTAAATCTACAATTAATGTATAACGACTAGCATTGAAGGCAAGATGAAGAGATTCATGTAAAGACTTCTTCGAATAGTTTGTGACTTTATTTCTTTAAGAGATAATATGCCAAGAAATTCAACTATATATCTGGTGTTGTGTTATGATCCTTGCACCTTAAAAAAAGATTAGAAATCAATAATTATAGTCCACTTCGAGGAGAAAACATCCCTTTACAATAAATACAATGAATACGACAATATCTGATGATCCTAAGATTAGGTCTCCTTAGTGTGTGTGTGTGTGTGCGTGTGTATAATGCAATTATAATAAAATAGTACCATGAGGGGTTCTAGCCTATATAACAATATAAAAATAAAAATATAATTACTAAATATTTAGAGATTAATAAGGGGTTTATGGGTTAACATGGGGCTTATATAATGCTAAACATGCCTCTCCCCTTAAAAGAAGTGTTATCCTTAAAACTTGACTATTTGTAGATGATTCTTCATGAAAAACGCATCTTCCCATGTCGCTTCTTCCACTTGTAGGTTCTTACATTTGATGAGGTACTCAATAATTGCTCGATTTCTCAACTAAATATTAATTATTTCCAAAATTGTTTGTAGTTCTAGTATTATTTTCCCTTCTTCATTAATTTATGGTAGAAGATTTTGGATTGGAATCTTATCACCAATTACCTTCTTTAAGCAAGAAACATGGATTACTAGATGTGCATGTGAAGATGGAGGAACCTCCAATTTGTAGGTTGTACTTCCAATCCTCTGCAACACCGTATAGGGGCCATAATACCTCAGAGCTAATTTATTGTCCTTCTTTTGTTGCTTGAGGTACATCTATTTATATGGTTGTAGTATCACAAATACCAAATCTCTCACTTCAAATTTCCTTTCACTACATTGTTGATCTTCTTGTTGTTTCATCCTATTTTGTGCCATAACCAATTTTTCCTTCAATGGTTTGAGAACCTATTGTTGGTGTTGGATGTGGACCTAAACTGCTTGAGTCTTTATAGTCCCTTTGAAGGGTGATGTGATGGATGGAAGATGATATCCATAAAGTGTCATAAATGGTGACATGCTTGATGAAGTGTGGAAGGATGTTTTGTACCATCATCATGCCAAGGGAAACTATTTGACCCATTATGGTTTTTTATTAAATGCAAAACAACGTAGATATAATTATAAACATTTATTCACAATCTCATTTTTCCCATTAGATTGAGGATGGTAAGATGAGTTGTGAGCCAATTGAGTACCCAAACAAGAAAATAATTTAGTCCAAAAATTTCTAGTGAAAATTAGTTCTTTGTCACTAACAATAATCTTTGGTATTCCATGTAGCTTTGGACTATTTCCTTGAATATTTGTGCCATAGTACTTGCTTTAAAAGGATAAGAAACAGAGAAAATTTGAGAATACTTTTCCATTTAATCTACCACTAGCATAATGACACTTTTTCCTTCAAATTTGGGTAAGCATGTAATCAAATCCATTGAAACTTCTTCCCAATGCTCGCTTGGTATGGTTAATGGTTAAAGGAGCCATGGGGTCTTGATAGTCTCTCCTTATTTTTGGCATAACACACATTCCACCATAAATTTTTTCACATGTACTTTAAGAACTTCCCAAAAAAAAATTTCTTCATCCTATGTTATGTATTCAAGAACCTTAGATGTCCTCCTATTAGAGAAGTGTGTAATTCCAATAGCACCTCCTGTTTGAGTTGAGAATTATTACATAAGTATCAGCAATATTGATACCATAACAAATCAAGTTTCCTTGTAATTTATCTACTGCATTAAGGTCCCATTTGTTATACAGAATCTATGGCTGCAGATAGAAGGGTCTTCCCTAGGCTTGGTGGACTGAACTAGAACCTAAAAAAGCAAAAGGCACAATGTAGTCCTTAGAGTAATTGTGATGATTCCCATCAATAGGTATATTTTGAATATCATCATGCCATCCTCCAACCTTAAAACTATCCTTTTCTCACATTAATTCACATTTTTTGTTATATTATGTTTAGTAAGAAGAATAAAAGGTGTTTGTCATAGTATGTGGTTGAATGTGGTTTAATTGCAGGAAAAATAAGATTTTTTGAGGCAATTACTATGCATGGGATTGATGGAGACAACCATGAGAGAATCTAGGGGGTTTTTCCACCTCCTTAACTCCCTAATGTGGCTTGGGATCACAACATCCTCTCTCACCAGTTTGAATTCATTGGCAGCCGAGTAATTCCTAGTACAAGTGAAGCTTTAGAGGAACTAGATCCACCATTTTTGAGATCAAGGAGGGAATCACTCCTATCTTCAAGGGAGTTGTTATCATCCACCCTTATGTATAAATAAACAAGATTAAAAACTCATTAGGATTCAAAGTTTTGATTCAACTAGGTGTAGCTATTGAGTTCAGAACCTGACATTGTCATTTTGAACTTTTATGTGATGTATGAGACTTTTACTTTATGATAATGAGAAGTTGGTTATTAAGATGCATCTGAGTTAGTTTCAGAGGGCTGAGACCCTTGGGTTTGGGCCCAACCCAGAGGCTTTGGTCCCTCTTTTTGTACTAGTGTTTTTTTCTTGATTCCAATCATTTCATAGCTTTCTTTCATTTCAGTGGAGGTGAAGCTATAAAAACCTATGATTGCAAGCTTCTACATCACCTCTCTTGCGAGAGAATGGTTGGAAGATTCACAATATTAGTAAAAAAATATTATGTTTATGATTTTTGGGAAATAGTTGAATGTTGGTTTTTCTTCTTCACATTTTCTTTCTATAGCTTAGAATCCAGTTCAGTGATTAGAGTAGTGTTGTGGCAAAAAATAAATGTTATTCAAATCCAACTCATCTTTTCCATCATAGTTTATATCACTTTGTCAATGATCAATGGATGTGTGCATGTGGTTGGTTGTAGGGTTGTGTTGATTTGTAGGGGAGGTCACCTCTTCCATCTCCATCTTCTCTTTCCATTCCTCAATTCTGTCCCAAATCTCTGTTTCCACAATCGCTTTGCCTAGTAAGTTTAGGACATCATGAACATTCATCTTGGTGCAAGACATACCTATGAGAGGTCCTGTGATTGGCTAGGGGCTCAACCCAACCTTCCTTCACTCTCTCTAACCTTTATCTACATCTTCATGCCCTAAAGATATAATTTTCACCCTAAAAAGGCTCTTGGAACCACTCTGTAGCATTACAGGCCCTCCTGTAGCAATACAGGACCTCTGGTAGCAACACCTATAGCACCACTTTTATTCATCAATTTTGATCCCACTTCAACCTTAGCTCATTCACGATGAATAATGACCCCAAGTTGTGATTTGATGATCAAGGGAAGCTACTAGACCACTCCAACTATTCCTTTTCTTCACTGCAAAACAAAGTAGGAATTAGTGTTTTTCAATCACAAGTATGATGCAAGTTAGGTTTGTGATTTTCAAGAAAGTGTGAAAGAGGTAGAGGATACATGCAATTATGTTTCTATTTTGATGAATTATGCAAGATAGAGTAGCTTTGTTTCTCCAAGTGGATTAGCCCTTTTCCTTTCATGAAATGAATAATTAGCATCTACAAGTTGAGCAAATGGCATATCTACTTTCATAGCTAGAATTAGTTTTCAATTGCACTTTCATAAACAAGCTTTCACTATAGTTTAGTAGGAGGAATGGTCTTTGAGCATTTCTATCTAAAGTCATGAATAAGGCTAGCATGAGTAGAATCCAACTTATTGTGCATATATCACTGTCACATTTAAGTTTGCATGAACCTTGAGTTGATAATTTGAGTTGAGGAGCCCTTGGGAATCACAACATTCTTGGTGCATTACTAGGGCTCACCACCTTTTAGCGCCATTGTTGGGGAGGTGTCTAAGTAGTTGTTGCTTTTGCTTGAGCATTATTTTCCGTTTTGCATTCAGTTTTTGAAAAATTGAGGATTTTTTTATTTTTTTATTTTTTTTTATTTTTTTTTTTATGCTTTGTATGAGTAGGGATAATCAGGGAAAATTCTTACCAAAACCCCCCACACCCTCAAGTAGTCAAACATCACACTTCTTCAGTGACTGTGAACTTCCATCTCTGATTGCAAGGGAGTTAGGAGACCCTTTAGATGAGAAACCATAAACTTTTGATAGCCTATTGGGGAAGAAGAAGAACCCACTTAACCTACCCAAACTATTGTTGAAAACATGAACAATGAGGTTTTCCCCATAAGAGAAACCAATGGAGAGGCTAGAATGAAGAATATAAGCCATACTTCCTTTCCACA